>WNHD01000908.1:0-23266 GCA_011057455.1 Ganaspis sp. Gsp50
ATTAAAAAATGAAATAAAATGAATGAACTGTTTTTTAAATTGCTAATTGATCCAGACGAGTGTCCAAAACGTTATAATATATAATTTTTAAAGGAAAAAGTGTTCTCAAAATTTTTTGTTTGAGTATTTCTAAAATTCCTTGTGTCAATTTCTTCATTTTTGTGAGTGAAATAACTGTGCCAAGTTTCAGTAAAATCGGTTAAAGCGTTCTCGAGATAGAGAGTCCACAAAAAACCGACCACACACACACACACACACACATACATCTGGACATTGACCTAAAACTTCGTATTTATGCTTTGTGGATGAAATTGAGTTGATTTAGACTATTTTTGGAAAATCGATAATCGGACCGAAAACAATGCTTCCCTATGAGGAAGCAAAAATAACCAAAATTCAATTTTTTTGGTCCTTAACCAGCTTTTCATAGACGCGGTCACATATAGTTTCCAATATAGTTTCCCATATAGTTTCCTATATCGGAATTTTTGATAGTGTGGTTTCAAAAATGATTTTGTTCAATAAGGTATGCTTCTCAATTGTAATTTTTTAAAAATATAACTTAGTTATGAAGTGGATAACCGATAGATCGTCCAGTAGTAAATAAAGGAACTTTTAATTCTTAAAATATCTTTGCTTGACTTTTTGATGAAATCGCCTGAGTCATTTTAAAACTTTAAATTTTGTGAATGCTTGAAACATCAAACAAGATCCTATGATACAAAACCAACGTTCCTCGATAAAATAATGCGCAATCACTTAAAATGGAATACGATTTTTTATACACTCGCTTCTGCTTCAAGGAAACCCCGAAGGCATTTTACCTGAAAAATTATAGTCTTCCTTGATCCAGATTCTTCTTATAGAGAAAATATTATGATGTATGAAAGGTAAAAGTCCTGAATAGTAAATGCTTCATGCATTATTATATTCATGCATTTTTTTAATAAAGGATAATTGATTTTTACATTTCGTACTGGTTTTTTTATTTACGAACAATGACGACCATCAGAAACAGTTGACAACTAAACCGAATGCATGTGACTTGGAACGCCATATTTGTTCCGCCATTTTGAATATTTAAAAACCGACACCAGATTCATTATCGGTAACTACAGATTAGTTTTTTTAATTTATTGAATAATTGAATACTCAGGTTTGATTAGTTTATTTGAAATGATTTAAAGTATATTGATACATTCATTTGTTACTTTAACATTTTTATTTATTTTACATCTTACAATTTTTATTATATGTTTAAAATTTAATTAAATTTACGAAATTTTAGGATGATTGCCTTTCACCATTTGGAGGATTATAATTATCTACAAGGATTGAAATTTTAATTAAAAATTCAAGAAGGAAAACATTTTATGAATTGAATTTAGTCTTGTTGCTTAATTTTTTTGTTGCGAAGGTCATCGATGTTTTTGATTTCATATATGTTAATCAAGTTCCTTCATTGAATACTTATTATTCTTTTTCTTTATTATTTTGCAGCAAACTGAAGGTAACCTAATGTTCGAATTTTGAATTATTTTGAGTTTTAAATTTTGAATTTAACGGTTAAATTTTGTCCAACGTGGAGACTGGAAGCGTCAAATACGTAATAAATTTCGATTTGAATAATATTCTAATTTAATCCCATTTATTTCCAATTACAGAATTCTTTTATTCTGTTTTTTCGCCTTGAACCATTTTAATATTAATCTTGATTTCATTAATAATTGTATTTCCTAAATTATCCTAATTTTTGAATTTTAAATGATTTGGAATTCTTAATTTAACAAATTATAATTTATAATAATTCTATTGTGATTGTAATTTAACCAAGGTTTTCTTTGCAGACAAAATGGAATGGGGATAAATGATTGAAAAATTATTTTTTTAGCCTTTGATTGTAATTTCTGACCCACATACTTAACGGATATAAATGACCATAACTTGCGTAAGAGTAGATCGGGACTGAATGTACTTTACAGTCATAAGTACATCGTCACATGTTACAATGTACTAGGCTCGTAACCGCGTGATTCCCGCGCTCATTGCGTTTAGTTATCTATGCAGGGAAATAGAATAGAATCCGCGAGACGGCGGCCTGTATGTTTATAAATAGCAGTGACGAGCATCTGCTTCAGCCATTCATATTCGCACGTTTGCTTCCTCCTTTAAAGATCACCTTTTTCTGATACCACCTCTTTAGTCTCGTTCAATAATCACTTCTGGCTAAATTAATTAAAGATTCCTTTTTAAATAATCGCCAGAATGGCTATCAAATTCGAATTGTAAATTTCATTCAAGTTCTACACAAATATTGGCAAAGTCGAACGTTAATTGTAATTAAATTCTAAGTCGATCTTTAATTTTATGCACAATATTACGAAAATACTAATAATTTTTAATAGACCAACTATTAAAAATTAAATTTATTTAATATTAATTAATTATTAATTATTTAATATTATTTAATAAATAGGAATTCTTAATCAATGAGAATTAATTACTTAACAGAAATTCTCTATTCAATAAGAATTCTTTAATCAATCAGGATTTATTATATTAAATCAATATAAATTAATCATTCAATACAAATTAATTAACTAACAGAAATTAATTGAAAAAATACAAATTAACTAACCAACAGAAATTAATTAATGAATGACAATTAATTTCAAATGAAACACAAATCGCGTGGTTGTTAAATTTTAGTTTCAGAGATTTATACGACAAGTTGTATTCAATTTTAAAGATTATTTGCAAAGAATTGCAAACCTAACTTGATAGAAATAAATTAGGTTTTTTTCAAATTCGCAAGGACTGGTGGCCAGCTGTTAATATAATTATTTAAATAATTGACTATATAGCAGTGAATCTCGACGACTGCAAATAATTCCTTTCTTTCTTTTGTTTTTCAATGGCCTCTTACACTAGCATACAGCCAATAATGAATTCCAAAAAGGATTATATTTTTGGTATTTTAAGATTAGAATGAATTCGCAAGAGTCGGATTTAATTGAAAAAGCATTATAGAATTGGTCAGGAACATGGTTTTTATTGTTATAATTAAGAAGAGAAATACATACCAACATTATTTTAAAAATTTTGAATTAAATATTAATAAAAAGGATTAAATTTAATGATGATTAATATTCAAATTGGCAATAAGGATTAGAAAGTAGACGATTGTAGACTACTTTTTAAAGGATTTTCAAATTATTCATTAATTTAATAAAACTTTACCAATTTGTATTGATAATTGCATCCTACAAAATTAGTTTGTTAAAATAATAGAATAATCTCCTTTTTTTAAAAAAAGAGTAATTCTTCTAAATACTTCATAATTTCTGGAACATCCTCATAATTAGAACTACTTTGAAGAATTAATTTCGAAAAAAATTGAGCAACTTTCATCTCTTTGATTCGGAAGATTTCGCCTGAATTTCAACAAACAAAAATAGTTATACCGGACAGATGTTTATTTTCTAGAAAACTTCTTCCTTTATAGCCTGTCAATTTGAAAGGCTGCAGTGTATTCTTAGTAATGACAGTTAAAGCTAAAAGTGCAGTTTAAAACACTATTAGCGTCTGTCGATTACTTGTAGAAATATTTTTAAGAATTACTCAATAGGATCGAAGTGTTAACAATTTTCTAAAACTCCAATCATCTTCTTTTTATTATTACTCTATGAATGATGAAGATTATAATTTCAGATTGCAACTATTTTGAAACAAGTTTTGTATGTACTTTGATATTGAATTTCGTCTCAAGTATTTAATGAGCAGATGGCATAGTGATTCTCGAGTAACAAGTAAATATTGGCCAAGAGTTATTTTTTCATCCAGTGCCGATTTGGCAGTATGCATGAAGATGAAAATTTCGGATGGCTTATTTACTTAAGATTTTATATGCTGGTTCAAGGAGGCGGAATGAGAAGCCCGGAGGTGCTTTTTTCGTATAAGATGCCCGATTCTGCTAAAAATAGGAGGCCTGTCGCAATGATTCATCAAGTGTCCAGTTAGATGTTACGCTAAACAGGATATCTAAAAAGAAAGTTAGCCACCTTCCTAGATGCACGAAATGTCATTTATTAACAGTTCTCCTGAACAATTTAATGCAAGCATTGTTGTCATAAAATAAAGAAGAGCATGAAAAAGAATATGAAGAAGAAATTGAAGAGGTTACAATTTGGCATCAGATTTGTGTGTTCTGAAAAAGGAACTGATGTTTCAACTGAACCGAAACTGAACGAATTTGTCAAAATGTTACCACTGACATTATCTAGTTTCCTTTCGTGCATGTGTAAATGAACAATTACAAATGTTAAGTACACGCGCACTCCATACGCACGGCATCCAAGTCTGATTGTATTAAAGCTAATTCCACAGAACCCATTCATTAGAACTTCAAATTTTAATTCTTGGATGAAATAATATCGTTCCTTTTCATCCTCTATGAGATTTTAAATTAATACAATTTTTGAGTCAAATTGAGCTACAGAAATGCAGACTTTTAATTGACAAATAATTTGGACTTCAAAATTTTTGCTATTTTATAAAATTATACACATTTTTTATTCACTTTAGCATTTAGATTTTATTTGAATACATCGTAACGAGCAGACGTTTGGAGCAATGGTGCAAAGAAATGATAAGAAATTTCTGGATTCACGTTGTAATCATTCACATCGCTTGTGTAAAAATTTGTATTGTTTCCAAATTATCAAAAAGAATCTTTGTACGATATCTTTGAAAATTATTCTCATTGTAGTTAAGTAATACCATATCAAGAATAATATAATAATACTAGCATAATGTAATACTAGTCAATAATACTAGTAATCAATAATACTATTAATCAGTAATACTTTTAATATTAAAATTAGTTTATTACTTTTAATTAGATATTATTACCTAGCACTATTTGAACAAATAGAAGTTTGTGTTCGATAAAATCCATATTTTTGAAGTGAATGAACTGTTAATTGGTGAGCAGGAAATGAACAGATTTTGAATGAACCGAAATCGATTGACGAGTACGATTTCGTAGACAGAATTTACGCCTCAGTACGACCTATTATTTTGCAGGATCAATGCTGTTAATGATGTAGCGAATGTACATATATGTAGAAGACCGGCTGGTGTGTAAAGTAAAGGAAGCAGGTCAAGCAGGTGTTCGGAAGCGCATTTCGTACATGTCCGCACGCACGCTAAATACGACCGCGATGAGCCCAAGTGTTCATTGAACTAACGAAATTTTCTACCAAATTACTTTATCGTCGGAGAAAAAATTCAACCCCCTGTCTTCCTATTTTTCATTACAGTAATTTTAAAACACTAAAGTGTTAAACAATTATTTTTTTTTTTAGAATTATAAGCTAAAGCTATTAGCATATTCACAGACAGAAATAGTTACTTCTGGAATTACAAATTTACCATTTCTGCATTACAACCCTATAAAACGTTAAGTTTTACGTTTAAATTAATAGTAATGAAATTTAGTTTCGCTGGTTCTTGATTAGTATATAGACAATAAAATGGAAATCAATGATAATAAAATGTCAAAAAGACCGATCCAATCGTCCGCGTTCGTTTCACGGATTTTTGGGCAGACCAAAATCACACTGGACCGTTGTTAACGTTCGATGATAGGCCTTTGCAAGTCAGCAAGCGATGTGAGCCTGGCGAGTAATGTCAGCTCCGTGAGTGCCGTTAGTGTCCTTAGCACGCAATCGACAATGGACAAGACATTCGCAGAAATGATAGGGCTAAGTGTATAAGACTCAGAAAAGAAGAGGCTGCTTATTTCCAGAAAATAAGCACACAGACTGAAGCTGTGATTCACCAGTGCAACACTAGGTAGAAGAACGCCAGCAATGTCATTAAAAACGGCCTGCAGGCAATTTTAGCCTTGACCAACGAGGTCAAGGTCAAACATGAAGATGCCGACCAGACCGATAAAATTTACGATTCGGGTCTTACGTATTTCGAAGGTCAAAAGAAACGGCAACGATTAGAGGAGGGCATTCAGGCTGCAAAGCTTAGACGTTCCGTCCTTATAGATCAAAAGAAACAGAAGGAATCGGAGCAGAGGCATGAGACCCCTCCTGCTAAAACGCCGGGTTCTTCAAACACTGGTAAGAGGGAAGCTTCTCAAACTCCAGAATATAGGAGAAGCAAAAAGGGAATAGCCTCAGAGCCCCGGCCCCCTAAGCAAAAAACTTTTTGCTGATGTGCTGGAGGGAAAGGCTGCTCCTGCTGGTGACGGCTGAAGAACTAGGCCTCCCTACAAACCAAGAAGACGGACGAGACACGCAAGCCTCCAATGCCAAAGCTTAGAAGCAGCGAAGGCATCAAAATCTCTGCGAAGGACCCTAAATCCTACGCCGAGATCCTGAAGACTATGAAGACTTCGGTGGACCCACAGAAATTGGGTACCGACGTTCTATATATCAGGAGAACTCTCAACAAGGAGATTCTACTAACTGTTAAGAAAGGAGGAGAGACCTCTAAATTTGCTGGAATCCTGACAGAAGCCTTAAAAGACAAGGCCCAAGCCAAGGCCATTATCAGCGTGTGGTCTCTAGAGATTAGAGATCTGGATGAGACTACAATGGAGAACGACGTAGTCTCATCTATTCAAGTGGTATTGGGATAGTCCACCCTCGAAATACTCTGTCGCTTATTCTGCCGTTTTGGCAAGACGAAGGTCGCGGTGATACGTCTGCCAGAATTGGAGTATTTTGCACTGATTAAGGTAGGAAAGATCAGGGTTGGGTGGATTAACGCCCACATTAAAAAGCAACTGGAAGTGGCAGGGTGTCAAAAATGCCTTGGCTACGGACATGTGACTCGTCTCTGCAAGAGCCCCAACGGAACTAAATGTTGTCGGAAATGCGGCGGAGAGGGTCATCTCGTGAAAGATTGTAAGAGAGAACATCCCAAGTGCCTTATCTGCATCACCCTGGGGAAACCAGAGACCGGACATTCTGTCGGAAACACCTCCTGCCCGGTTTAAAAGGAGAAACTGCAGAAGCTTAAAAGGGTCAATCCCGGAAGTGTCTGCAGGTCAATCTGAATACAAGTCAGGATGCACAAGCAGAATAAAACGAAGGACCTAACACCTTGGTTTCACGCTAGATCCAGGAGAGTCGCTATAAAAGTGTGTAATCCTGCATTACGGGTTGATAGGTTCCTGAAGACAGGCAGTGGGATTGTTCGGATAGAGATAGAGAATGTGCGCATGTACAGCTGCTGCTTCTCGCTCAATTACTCAATAGCCAACTTCGATGCCGACATAGAAGACCTCGAATCGAGCCTTAGAGAATCCAAGCTGGATGTTCTCGAACAGAGAGGCATAGTAGTGGCAGAAATGATCTCCAGGAATAACCTCACGTTTGTGAACTGGGAAAAATCTTGGGCGTTTCGGAGTAATACAATCGAAACAATTGTATCCTCTACTTTATTTAGCCGTACGAGCGACTGGTGGGTATCTGAGGAATGTACCGCAAGTGACTACCAGTATATCGAGTTTTCAGTCTCAGTGGGAAACACACGAAGAGGTGAGAGGCAGGAACTTCCTAGCCGAAAACGTCTCTCTTGGAATACAAAGAAACTCAACAAGGAGAACTTCGGCTGAGCCCTCGAGGAAGCCCATCTAATCAAAAAGTTAGAATGGATTAAGAGGCCGAAGAACATGGAAAAAGAGGTTCATGCAGTAAGGAGTAAGATTACCGCCGCCTGCGACGCATAAATGCCGCATCATAGAGTCACCTCTGCCAAAAAATACTTCATTCACTGGTGGTCAGATGGATCTGGAAAATAATAAAAGATCTGCTTCCTCCTGTGGAACCATGGCTTAGGACGGACTGGACTTTTTATCAAGTCGGTGAAGATGATCTCATCACTCTTGCAGAACTAAATAGTGCAAGCAAAAGGTAGAAGTCAGACATGGTGCCTGGAATCTGGTTTCCGAGATGGCTAGTCCATAGTTGGCGCCATTAAGGCGGTAGTGGACATAGACAGAAAAGGGAAAAACAAATTGGGACTAGGAAAAAAGAAGAGCTTCTGCGCGTTGGTCGCTATAAACATACGCAACGCGTTTAATACCGCCAGATGGAAAAATCTCATTCAGTCGATGAGAAACAGTCGATGATAATACCGCAGATAATGGATAATTATTTTAATGACAGGTAGGTTATTTATGAGGAAGACGCTTGCATTCTCAAAGAAGAAATGAAGCGTCCTTTAAGGTTCAAGGGTGGGACCATTTGTGTGGAATATATCTTAAGATGACTTCAAACGAATGGGCCTACCTAAACGAGCGATTACCATCGACTTTGCGGACAACGCGTTGATCGTGTGCATAGCCGAAACTTCAGAAGCTCTTAGAGTACTAGTAAACGAATGTCTGCGGCTAGCAAAAAGCTGGCTGGATGACAGATGCATTCAAATGGTCCTGGAGAAGACCGAGGCTCCTGGAGGAGATCGAGGCTTTGCTGGTCACAAGCAGACGTGGATACGAAGTCCTACGAATTGCGATAGACAAATTCGAGATCAAGTGGAGGAAACAAATTAAGTAGCTACATGTGGAATTAGATGGAAGGTTAAATTTCCATCGTTACATAGCTACGGCATCTAACAAGACGATCAATTGTGCGGCAAATCTGGCGAGGATGATGCTAAATGTTGGCAGTCCGCGAGAAGAAAAGAGGAGACTGTTGGCGAGTGTCGCACACGCTAAATTGCTGTTCACATCACCAGTATGGGCTCCCACTCTCAGAACCAATCGGAGTGAAGCCATCTATCAGAAGATACTGTCAGCGCAGTGATGTATAACTTTGCGTATCATCTCTGCTTACAGGACATTATCAACAAGTGCTGAGCAGGCGTTCCGCCAGCCGATTTGATGGCGAGGGACAGGGAGGAAGTTCTCCTCCTTTTCAAAGAAGGAAATTTCTCTGTGTACATGGAGGAAGACAACCCCAGCAAGGACCGCATCCGCAAAGAAACGAGGCGCATGCTCCTAGATTGTCAGAAGGCATGGTAGAGGCTCCTATTATTTGACGTAAGCGCTGTCAGGTCACGGGTGTTTTAACTCGTACCTGCGGCGCTTTAAGAAAAACAAAAGTGACTTACTGCCAATCCCCTGTGGATGACCCAGAGCACACCCACTTTTACTGCAGTAAATGGGACACGGAGAGGTGGACATTAAGGTTTACCTCTCCGTTGTTCGCCGGTATAAACTGCGAAGTTACACCTTCCCTTTTGATCTTCGTTCATATTTGAAAAGAAGCTTAGTTTTGATGAGTAAGACAAATAACTTTTTACTTTCAGTTGCGTCATTAGATCAGTTGGTTAGGTTCTTGCGTTGCATATTAAAGCTCCCGGGATCGAGTCCCAGAGCGTGAGATTTTTCGTAAATTTAAGACTAGGTATAATTAATGCTTAATAATGAAAAAAAAGTGTAAAAAGCTTTAAAATAATATGAACCAAAGTGATTAATTAAGTGCATTAATATTGAATTCTTTACTAATTTTTATAACTTAGAAGTATTATTATAGGTTTTCCTGAGTTCAAATATTTAGAATTTAAATATTGATGCACTTTTAATGCTCGAAAATGGACAGTTTTCGAGCATCAAACGAGTATCAACGGAGCATCATTTTGATGCTCTCTTGATGCTCGAACGTGCAAAAATGGAAATATCTGCTATTAAAAGAGTATCAATAGAGCACCAAAGTTAACAGAAACAAGATGCTCTTTTGACCCTCTTGTTCCTCGAAAATTAACAGTTTTCGAGCATCAAAAGAAAATCAAAATTTTTACTTGGGAAGTGTCAAATCAGTACATCGAAACTGTCTAATCATTTGGGGATAGATATTTATTTATTTCTTAAATAAATGTTAATTAAAATTAATTTTAGAAGCAAATTTAAAATAAAAAATATTTATTTATAATTTTATAATAATTTAATTATTTCTTGTGACATAGTTTTTCGAGGTTATTACCGATTTAAAACAAGATGATAAAATGAAATAAACTCTACATTAGAATTAATAATAATTCAACTTAATTTGCTGTTGTTTTTTTAATAATTTTTCTAGATTATAAAAAGCAAAAATAAGAAATTCATTTTCCAGCCCGCTTGTTGGAATAACATATTTCGCAGAAATAATTAAACCAATCAGTTTCGATTAGCCGCTTAAGCTACTGTTTGCTGTCTTCAAGGTAATTAGGAATTATAAAGAAATTATCTCGAGAGATAAGTGGATTGCTACAAGGAAATTAAACGTAATAATAACTTTAATCATACATTTCATATATCAAATTATGTCTTTAATAACTCTGAAGTCATGTTCATGAATTGTAAATAGTTTCTGATTCGTTCTTATTTCGTAAAAGAAATATAAGTATAAAAATACGTTTGGTTATAAAAGATTTTATTGTTACTGCACAATTTAAGCTAAAGTTCAATTTATCACTGTTTATTTGATTTCAGCTGAGGGGATTGTCCATCGCTAGGGGTGAGGGGGTCATGAAAAACATATCCAACCAAATTTCAGATTGAGACTGCAAAAAACAGTTGCATCTTTTCTAATTTTTTGTCTCTAAATGTTAAAGACTTACCACTGTATGCAATATTTGGTAATTCTCATTTTAAATTAATTATTTTCTTTTTTTATAAATTAACAGTACGAAATCAATTCTCCTACTGCCAATTTTTTAGAAATTTTATTGAAAAGTTGGAATTACAAATTGATGTACAGGAAATTTTGAAAAATTAGCGCGTTGTCAGAAGCAGAAATACCTGAACTCTGAATTCAAAACAAGGGAGGACAAAAGATTGATCGAGTGGGTATTGGAACTGGCAAAGCTACTGAGTTCCAGCGGTAACGATTGTAGAATGTGGGGTTGAAAAGGCGCTTGGAAAGAGGGTAGGTTTGGTGGTAGCGGAGAACTGTAAAGCCTCGACTCGTAGTTTGTAGAACCTGCATCCGCACTATAGCCTAACAATCGTCGGCGATGGAAAGGCACTGGAAGGAGAAAACTTGATTCTCCACCGAGCAACCAGCCGACCAGTATCGAACCGGCTTTTGAACGTACACTACGTATTTCATGCGTTGTCCCTACATGGAATATAACCTTCCATTGCAATCCGAACCTTTCTCTCGAAACCACGTGCGCTGAATTTGTCCACTTGCAATCAGCAAGAGCCTTTTAATTTCAGTGACATTACCAAGTTGCCATTCAGAGTGGCATCTTCCTCCAGACTCTTTACAAACAGCCCAAAATGTTTTGAGAGTGCCAATATATTTTTCAGTGAATGTGCACCCAATTGCAAATATTATTTGGAATCTAGTTGCATATAGGAATCTTATTACAGATGGGAATCTAATTGCTGAAATTGTTCGGAACCTATTGGGAATACATTTAAAGATATTGTTAAAAAACATTTGTAGATATTGTTGAAAATCTGTTGGGAAAGATCTATTTGGAAAAATTGTTGATCTATGAATTGTTGATTTATTCGGATAATTGTTTTAAAGTAGAAGGCGATGAGGGTGAGAGGGAAAGAGTGTGGAAGTGAAGGTGAATATAATAATTTCGATGATACTTAAGGGTTGGAAATAACGTGAAGGATGTCGCGACCAACCCCGCCCTGTGGAGGAGAGGGTGGTGCCGGGAATTCCACCCCCAGTGGGAGTCCGAGAACACCACGTGGCGGTCCCCTTAGAGATAGGGTTAGCTTTTTCGAGCAAATGTGGTCAGGAGGCAGCCGGTCTGCGAGTATGGATGACCTTCAGAGGGACGAGGTCGATGGTCAAGTGAGAAGGAGTGCCTCAAATTTGGCTGTGAATGTGCCCAGGTCTTCCTCTAGGGCTAGCAATTCCTCTTTTGAAGAGAGTTTTGAAAGACTTGTTGAAGAAGGCGAATTAAATGGAGCAAAGGTATATCAGGGGTTGTACAATTTTGGGTTTAAGATTGGTCTAAGATCTTTTTAAAGATTAACAATGTTTTTTGATGCCATAATAATGTAATAATGATGTCAATGTCAAGGAATCTAGTCAGTACTTTTGTCTAAATATTGCTTAAGTTGTTTGGGAAGAATAGCAAACCACAATGATCAATTGGTCTTTAAAATTTTGAGTGTTATGAAACTGTACTGAGTAAAATCTTAAAATTCTTTGTTAAGAGTGAAGATGGATTGTTTTAGCATAGTTTTGATTTTTAACAGTTTGTCTAAAACATGGCGGTAATTCTTATAAAGGTTATCATCATCTTTCAATGCGGCTACAGATTAAAATAGTTTAAGCAAACTTTGTAGATGAGTAGATGATAGAGATGGATATTTACACAATTTGAATGAATTTTAAAGATGCGTCGGTTCTAAAGATGTGAAACAAGGTAACAGAAATTCTGGAGATAGGTTAAACTATCTCAAGTTGGTCATACATAGGTCAAACAATTGCTAAAGTTGATGTATCAATCCTAAAGGTAGATGGTAATATCCTTAAGATAATGAACGAATTCTAAAGTTGGTATAACAATTAGTAGGACTATCAAAACGAACTCTAAAGATAACTTTCAAGATAGACAAGCCAAGGAATAAATAGAAAAGAAAAAGGATAAATGGAAAAGAAAGAAAATAGACAGAAAAGAAAAAGAAGAGACAGAAAAGCCAAACAGTAAAGATACAATGACAATCATTAGGTTAGAGGAAAAACTCTAAAGACGGTAGGACAATTGTTAAGGCAGGTAAAGATGGTATAAGAATTATTAAAGATCAAACAAACTGTAACTATGATATAACGATTAATTAAAAAGACAAAACAACTTCTAAAGATCAATAACCACTTGAATACAATTAAACCTGTGTGCATTAACTTCTAAAAGAAAAAAACACTTTTATATCGATTGGAAATTGTAGCACGCTCTATTCGAACCTGTATTATGATTTCTTAACATGCTTATCATATTGCTCTTGCAATTCATTGATTTAGATCTTAACAATGACTGATAAGGAGTTGCAAATAATCAAAATGATAAGAAAATATTTTTCTCTCTTATTCAATTAGATTCTCTTGAAGGAAAATTAAAAAATAATCATTGCAAGAAAATAAAGGTATTTTTTTTTAATAGACTTTTTTGGGAATACAAAAATCCATAAAAAACCGAGATCTGAAATTGATCTGTAGAATACTTTAGATCGTAAGGCATTATATTTGATACTCTTGGAATAAGGATTCAAAAGTCTTGAATATCGATGTTTGTAATTTTTAAGATTAGGATTTTATTTCTAGTACTATTTCTACTGGCATCGATGACAAAAAATAGAAGACAAAGCTTTATGAATCTAAAATCTATTATTATCACGTATCTATTTTTACTTCATTGAACAGTTGACGTGTTATAAGGTGTGATTCATCTTCACTCTTACAAGTTTCATAAGCATCCATCTAATCAATTATCATTTCATTTTGACCAACTTATTATGCATTATTTAACTTTGGCATAATTAGGGTTGTATCTTCAACTTGAGTCAATTTTTTCAAACCAAATGTTCATATAAAATGATCAATTGTTAAAATGTTTATCTAAAATTATTATTTGTATGCCTAAAGTTATAGTTACAATTCAAATTTACGATCTTTTGACCAAAAATTTAAAATTTACTGAAGGTGGTGAAATTCGAGAAGATTACGGTGAAAAAAAGTATTCGGGAATTCACAACAGCTTCTTTCACGAGCGGAACTGGTACCAATGGAAGTAGCCTTTCCCCTGGACAAGTTTTTACGGAAGCTAGTACTCCAAGTGAAGAACATCCCCTTGAAGATTCAGCATATCAGAGTCACAGTCATGGAATGCAAAGTCATGGCAGTAAATCTAGTTCAGTGACATCCTTTGCAAAATTCCCTTCGGAGGAAAGTCTTTTTCAGAGAAGAGGAATTAGTCCTCGTCCCTCAAGTGCCTTGGAGGAAAAACCTCCTTCAGAGTGGTATGCTGAATATCGTAATCAAAGCTTCCAAAATGTGGGCGCAAGAATGGAATATGTTCGCAGTCGGAGTGAATATGATGCCCATATTGCAGAAATCAAAGGTATCATCAAAATACTTTGCTACTTATACTATTTAAACTTCAATACAATTCAAACAAGTCTGATGGTTATTGATAAAGATTATCTCATTTAACCACTAGGCTGCCGGAAAACCTATATTTAGGCTTAATTGCTGGATTTGCCAAACGCCGGCAGCATACAGGTTAAATTCTGCGTTTCCTTGTAATAAAAAATATTGAATGAACCCTTGAAGAACTTGACAAAACCTCAGGTGGTTAATCCCAGATGGAAAATTACAAGTCTTAAAACGATCAATCTAGTATTTTTGGAAAACATATTGAAACCTGAGTTGGAACTCTTATAGGTTATTTGTCATAAAGTCAATTAACTCATGTTGAATTTGAAGATATCCTTTAACGTCCGAAAATAACAAAGCGATTAATAAGAATGACACTTTCGGAAAATGTTGCAGTTATTTTATTTCCAAATCTTTAATTTTATTCGCATACCTACTATTAGAATTTACATATACATAGTGTTTTGAGCTGCTTAAAAATATCAAAAAATTTATAAATTAAAAATTGTTCCGCCGGTATAGGATTCGATCTCGCGACCCTCAACTTTACAATCGGAAGTTCTAACCAGTGCACTACGCAACTTTTCTTGGAAAGAAAGTAATAGATGACCGTTTTAAGTTACGCGAATCTTATAATTAATATATTGTTTAAAAATAAAAGAAATGATAAAATTTCTTGATAAATTAATTAAAAAGTTTAAATTTTATTTTTCAAATATTTGAATTCTGGGACTAAAAAGACCTTTAATTACGAAAATTGAAAATTTCCTTCGAAGTTTGGACTTAAAATTTTTTTTACTTGTAAAAACTTTTCACCCAATTCGATGTCGTTGAAAATCATGAGATTTTCCTGAGTAATATCGGACCATTCCAAAAAACTTTTCACAAAACTAAAAAATTTCAATTGTTAGGTATTTGATATTTGTAGTTAAAATACTTTTTCCACATGGTATACTTATAATAATTTTAATTTGTGATGAACTATATTTCTTTGATGTACAAAGAAAGTCAATTGTCCAGACATGAAACGTTTCAAAAATGTTTTATTAGCGTCTTTAAAACATGATTTACGCATCATAATAATGGTTGACAAAAATTGAATAATAAATGGATTATTCCAAGAACTCGGTCGATAAGTTAGGAATTTACGTTAATTTTTATCTGAAATTTCTTTTTAAAAATAATAATAAGTCAGACATTCATAACGCACTTGAAGGTTTCCTACGCTAATTCCTAAAGTTTGAAAGAAATATCTTTTCTAGTTTAGCTGTAGGTACTGTGAGAAACTAATATGTCGGTAAGTTTGTTATCGACTCACTAGTTTCTCGCACTACTTACAGCGAAACTAAAAAAGGTTATGCTTTCAAATTTTGGGAATTATCGTAGGAAACCTTCAAGTGTGTTATGAATGTCTGACTTATTATTATTTTTAAAAAGAAACTTCAGGAAAAAATAAAAAGTAACGTAGATTCCTAACTTATCAACCGAGTTCTTGGACATGACCTTAGAAGCACAACAAATTAAAAACGTTATATAAGGCATAATTGCGAAGGCAGAACCTTCATGAGGTGTTTTGCGCTCATTTGTTTTGCAAAATGATTGTCTTTTCTGGAATTAATTAATTAAAATAGTGAGTTTTTGTTGAATGATTCGATTTTTACTCAAAATTAATTTTTGTAAATATTCCTGAAAACGCCACGTACAAATTAGTGTGAAAATGCACAACGATGAGGTTATGCTAACAACTTGTAATCGTGAACTTGACAAACAGACCTCTGGTGACAAGAAGTTGAAACACTGTAACAACCAATCAGAAATCTTCTTTTTATGAAGCGCGTTTTTTTAAACCGTATAAAAACTTATTACTCACTTTTTGGACAATATTCTAAATCGTCTTTTCCAGCGAATATAAATATATTTCAAAATTTAATAAACTCAAAGGATTTTTAAGATCGGTTTTATTTTTAAAAAAAAATTTATTCCAGAATGTTTTAAAGAATTTTGGTCAATTTAAATGTCATTTCTGAAATTAAGTTTTAAGATGCAAAAAGTTCGTTTCAAAATCAAGATATTAAAATTTCTTGACGTCATATTTGTGAATAATGCTAACTATTTTAGTTTAGCGCAGATAAATGCGAAATAGATAGAATCTTCCTGAATCAGAGAAAAGTGAGTTAAGACGCAACTAACAAGAGAAGACGTCCCTTTGACGTCATCTGGTATTCAGTTAACCTAGTCCTCTTTACGCAATGGGTGGACAAGGAATGGTGGGGAAAGGGGAATTAAAAACACCTGGTAACGTTCCAACGCAAAGGAAAGCAGAAAATAAAAAATAAGGAATAATACTTGTTGTCAAGTGTAAAGTATTATTTAACTATTGTTTAATCAATTATTTTGTAAAAATAAATGATTCTTTAAAACAATTTGTGCTTACGTTTATGAATATGACCACAAATATTAATCTTTCTAAAGTCATAAAGTCGTATTTATTTTTAATCGTTAACATTTTAATTTTATTAATTTGTTTGAATTAATTTAAAAAAAAATAATAATTTGAATTTTGTTCTTCGAAAACAACATAGAATTTATCGAAAGTAATTTTTCTTTCTAAGCAAAACTTTTTGTTTATTTTTTCTCACTGAAATTTCCTGATTATTTTTATTACGACGTTGGAAGTTATATATTTTTTTTTACATAAAATAGTCTGCTGCCTTTTTTTTGAAAAAAAAAATCTAATTACAAATTCACATGTTAATGAGAAAGGCAGTAAATTGTGGAATAAAGAGAAACAGAAATTGTAATAAAACAAGTGGAATTGCAATGGAAACCGGATATTTCAGCAATTCACGTTATAAAGCGTGAATTGTGTTGAGATACCGAAACGAAATTTCGTCTCACTGGTGGGTTTTACTCTTTTTATCATTTTTTTAATAGTCAATGGTCATATAAGTCTTCCAGTTCAAGGTTCTCTTCATTCCCTGCTTCTGTGCTGTTTCTGACTTAGTTGCTTTGTTTTTTATTTTTCATCTTCATTTAAACATAGTTATCCCACAAGACACATGAACTCTAAGTTTATCTGCATAAAATGATATCAGTACATTTTAATTATCGCTTTAAAAATAAATAAAATCGATATTGTAAAATTTTGAACATACGCCCTAAATCAATTACTTTAATAATTTGGATCATGGCAACATTTTTCTTTACACTGAGAGAGAAATGTTTGTACAAATTTGACAAATTTTGTTTGAATCGAACAAATTTTGATTAAATCGAACAGATTCTGTCTTTGAAATACGGTTAAACAATTGTTTGTTTTATTAAAATAATTAATTAGTTTGGTTGTGTTTTGTATAAATCAAATAAATTATTTGATTGAATGGGACACATTTTTTATTCACATAAAATTTGTAATTTATTAGTATAATTTTAACATTATATTGTGTATTTAATATCCATGTTTAATATTGACGCTGAAACAGAAGAATCACATTAGAGAAAAATTTACAGGGATGGAGAATCGAACTTGCATCAACAAAATTTACAGTAATTCATCTAGTCCGCGAGGCCATCGAAGAAGATGGAAGTCACTTTATTTTTGCGACTTTTAACTCGCAGTAAAGTTTGTCTTACCTTTTTTGTCTTTAAGTGAAACAAATTAATTCTTTAAGTGGAAGAAGCTAAAGTTTTTAATTTGTTTCACTTGATAAATAAAAACAAATTTTGCACAATAATTTGTTTTAATTCAATTATTCTAGGTCAAATAAATATTTTTGTTCAATTTAAACAAACATTTAACTCAGTGTTTTTAACCAAATAATGAATTTGTGTTATTTTTATCTATTTTGAACATTCTTGTTTTTTTTTTCTTTTATGTATTTAATTTTACGAAGAGAAAAATATTTTAATTCTAGACTTAATTTAGTTTTTTTATGAAAATATTTATGGACGGTGGAATTAAAATCTTTAAACGATGTTTTCATTTATCGTTTGTTATAATCTATTGATAAAATGTATTGCTACCGCGTGTCACGTATTAAAGAGTTGTGTATATCGATTGATTGCTGCATTGATATATTTAAAACCTTGAGAGGCAATCCAGACTTTTTAAGAATCACTTTCTCTTTCATCTTTCGAACTCTTGATCTTTGTCATCTGATGATACAATCGTTTCGCAATAATTGATTTTGCAAAAGCGATAATTTTTTCGATAAATAGAAGAAAAGCAATAAATTCGTAACAAGGCGTGACTTTTCATAATTTTTGTATTTACATGCAATGTTTTGCATAATAGTGCTTCAAAGTGTTACTTCTTCCTTTATAGTAAAGACTGCAGCAAAAACACTGTATTTTTTTACTATAAGAAATTAATTACTTTTTAAAGTATTTTTTAAGGCAGCATCAAATTTTATTATGTTCAGATTCAGAGTTATTTCATTGTAACTTTCAGAATTCGTGAGAAAAATGTTTACGTTCTTGGGCTTATTTAAAAATCTTTTATTTATTACTCATTATTTTTTACAGCATTTATTCCTTTAAAGAACATTTTCTTTTAAGAATTAAGAAAAATTACTTATTGTAAATATTTTATGAACATTTCTCAAGAGATACTATTTTTATTGAATTTTGACAAATTGCATATTTTTTCTACAGTATATATAATATTTTTTATTTATTTCAAACTGATAAAACAACTTTCATTGTTATCAATTTTTAGTTCTCAATTAAGCCTTTTTTAAAATGCAGAAAGAAAGTTTTTGCATTAATAGTAATAAATTATCTATATTTTATGCGGAAGAGTAGCTTTGAAATAAGACCAAGAACGTTAAAAAAATCTTTCTTTTTTCATGAGTTATCAATATTTTAAGAAAACATTGAGATTTCCGCTTTTTTGGCAATAACTGCTATAAATATTATCGAAAAAACTTTATCCTAGGCTTATTTTATTCAAAATTTAAATAGCTTTTAAAGAAATAAAGAGCAAAAGTATTTATTTTTAACTTGAAAAAAAAATTGTAATGTAATTGAATTTGTAATTGCTGCGTGAAATTAATTTTATTTTGTTTGGCATAAAATCTAGTACCATTGGTTAAAAAAATTGTACAAATATTACGAAGTATTATACAATATGAAGTACATATAAATATATATAGGTATATATAGAATAGAAATAGCTCGAAGAAAGGGAAAGGACCGTGAAAAGTAAGAAGGGAAGGGACCCTGAGTCATTCACGGCATAATTTTGACCACAGCGTGGATCGATTTTTATATGTCCATTTAATGAGTATATACATGTGTGGGTGCATATAAATGAGTCCACCCTGAAGCAGATGACAGATTATGTCTTTTTTCAAGTTCTAAAAACATTAGAAAACTTTTGTGCATGTAGAACAATCAATATAATGGACTGTAATTACAACGCGAGACCAAAAGTATAAATAAATTAGAACGGAAATAAAAACAAACTTTTAAAAGTATTATAAAATACCATTTTTCGTTTTTTTTTTTTTGAAAAAGTTAACAACATGGAAACGGCAGGTTATAAAACGTTTGCAAATAGGTCAATTGATGCTTTTTTAAAGTGTCATCTACAAATTAATATTAATGTAAAGCACCTTTTAAGGTATTTTAAAACAAAAATTGTTCATAAAGTAAAGTTAATGAAAATTTTTGATTTTTAAAAAAGTCAATAACTTGACAATATTAGATCTAAGAAGGTTCAAAAACTGGACAATTTATTCGTTTTTGAATTCTCTATGAATTTAATTGACAATATTAGATTTTCTGTTTTATTTTGAATCCAAAGCAGCTCATAAAGACATTGTAATAAAAAAAAACACATTTTTAAAAATTCTATTAACTCGGTAGCAGTAGGTCGTAGGAGGTTCAAAAATAGGTCAGTTGGCGCGTTTTTGTAGCGTCTATAATATTATTCAATTGTTTAAAAGTTTAAGTTAAATTTTACCATCGAAAATACCCATAAACGTAATTTCATCAAAATTTTCGTTTAGAAAAAGACTAGAAGAACTCATAAACCTATTTGTATCAAAATTTTCCTTTTCCAAAAAAAATCAACAACTTGACAACTTTAGGTTGTAACAGGTTAAAAATTATGTTTTTTTATTCATGTGCCTATAAATTTCATTCGGCGTATTAAGTTCTCTATTTTATTTTAAATTCAAAGCATTGTATAAAGGAACTTTTATTAAAAAATGTATATTCAAAAGATCAATAACTCCACAATAGGTGGTCTTAGAGGATTTAAAAACAGGTCAATTGATGCGTTTTTGAAACAGTTTCAATTTTGTCAAAATGCATTAAACTTTAAATTAAATTTTATGACCAAAAAAACCGATAATTTGAATTTTATTACAAATTTTGAATTTTAAACATGCCAAGAACTTGACAAAAAAGGTCAATTTATTATAGTCGTAATTTTAAAAATTTCATAATTTATGGAGGTTTTTATTTTTAAACTCTCTGCAGTTTATAGTTCCAAATCTTCAAGGTTTGCAAAAATATCACAATTTTCTGAATTTCGTTTTGTAAATTATGTAAAAGATACATATAAATTCACTTTAATTTAAAAAATTTGAATATCTTGTAATATTTGCGCAACGACTTCATCTTTGTCATGTATTTGTTATTTATACGAAAATAATGCGAATTTAATTTTGTGAATTTGTTTAATCGAAAGGAAACCAGTGCTTTAAAACTCACAGAAGTCTGGCACACCTTTCTTTTATCACAATTTCACGGTCAATTGATTGTTAACATTATCAGATAATAAAAGATACATTTTGATTGGTAATTTCGGAATTTTTTTAATTTAATCTCATCAATACACATAGTTAAGTGTTGACTTGAAATGGACTTTCGATTCATAATCCACTTCGTCATGTTTGGACCTATCTTTGATTTTTTAAAACTGTCATTGTTAAAAAACAATTGTAAATTTGTTATTATCGATATTAATATTATTATTAAATACTAATATTATTAATATGATTATTAAACTGAATTGGAAAAGTAAATACATTTTTTAGAAAATAACACACATTTTGTCCACATGTCGCAAAATAATGTTTGTAAATATTTAAGACACGAAGTGCAGTAATGAAATTATAGAGATGATAATACGTATATGGTAATTAGGTGACTTAAATTGTGCAATATTCCACTGCTTGTCAGTTTGATGAGGGATTCAAGTTTATTTACAAACTTCGTCTATAATGGACATACATAATACAAAAACATTTCGAAGGATCCTCAAAAATTGAAAACTAATGTGTACGCAAAGATTTCGTAATTATTTAAATTTATTTAAATCTATCGTATATGAGTTGAAGAAGACTCGAATAAAACTGTATAATGGAATGTTTACTGATGACTCTAAAATTTGTATGCAATTGTATTGTTTAGTATTTTTTTCTTTTGTAATTTTAATTATGTTCTTAACATCCCACTGGATCAAATTTTCTGAAAAAAATCAAAGTTAGTGGTGGATCTTCAAATTCTTATAACATTAGTGTCAATGTAGTATTCCATAACAGAAGAAAGGGGAAAAAAAGAATTTTTAAAAATGACCAAAGTTTTGTATTTTATCAGGCATCATTTGAAGAATTATCCTTTTTTCAAAAGCGAATATCTTTGAGGGATTTTTGTCTTTAATTTTTCAACAGAAAGCACCCTTCCGATTTTTTTCCAATAACGATATTTAGATTCCTTAATTTTACAACTTGAAGAAAAATATTTTTCTTCAATTCTAACCTTGCATTTCTGTAAGTTCAATTTACACCTTTTTTTTTGCAAAATCACCGTTAGTTTGCGTGAGGGTTGTATTTTCATGTCACAGATGCAGACGTCCACCACGTGCGCCTGCACCACATGCGATCTTACCTCATCTTTCGTGCAATACTAATTACCAAGTAATTATGAAACAATTTCGCGTACAAATAGCAACGGATCCGCTCTAATGGAGAATGATAGACGACTTAGGCTGTGAGGGTGTTAGAGCAGGCTCCCTATCATTATACATAAAATGAACAGATGGACATAAATGAATTCTTGACTAACATTACTTCAATTAGGGGGGATTTTTATTACTCTCTACTGACCACAAGTAAATTATACGTAAAATTATACGAATGTCAATATGATATTAATTTAATTATCATACCGATAATAATACCTAAACAAATTTTGTTTGCTTCAAATAAAATTTGTTTGAATCAAAAAGATTTTCTCTTTAATAAAATATACAAAATCAAAAATCAGTGTAAAAGATTTCCTAGAAAGAATAATTGGCCTCCATTATAAAAAGAAACCTACTTTTTCGTTCTTATAGATGTTTGATCCTTCTTTTGTGTTTAATTATATAAATTTTACTAAGTTTACTTATGTCGTAATAAAAATTATAAACCATCAACGTATGTTCTGTAACGATGTACAAAGAGTGGACTTCAGGGGTGAATCGCAAAAGGTGTTAGAGTAACTCTAGTTTCATAGATGCTTTCGGTTGACTCGGAGCCGCACTCTCCAAGGGCTCAGTTTCTATTGTTTCTTCTTTTTCTACGGGGGAGTCTTCGCTTTGACAACATAAGACTTTCTAACCATTCGGACCTTTCCATCAGGACTACTAAAGGGTCTTTTCTTCCCCTTTCCCGTTGCCAACACAACTCGCCTGATGTTGTCGGCTGCGTACTCCTTCCTTTCCTTTTTCTCCTTTCTGTACTTGTGGATCTCTTCGGCATAGTCGAGACCCCTGTAGTGTTTTTCGTCCTTGTTCGCTTGTTGGTGTATTTTCTTGATGCAAGAGAAAGAGTAAAAACCAAATTTCTTCAAGCAGTCTTTAACGGTTTCATTAACATTTGGTTGCTTCTTACACACTGCCAACATCCTCTCCAATTCTGTCTGCATCATTTTGAACCAAGACAATTCCTGTGCTCTCAATTGTAAGGATACGTTGCGATCACCAGTTCCCTGCTGGAATACCCACTAAAACGCCCTCTCCCAATTCTTGCTGTACTTGATCGTATCCACTTCTGCTCCCTTCGTCCTGAAGGGTAAGGAGAAGCGTGATTTCTTTGTCCGTGGCGTTTTCAACATTGCCCCTTGAGTTACAAAGAACAATG
>WNHD01000909.1:0-29449 GCA_011057455.1 Ganaspis sp. Gsp50
ATTTTGAAATTATTTACAAATCAGTGTTTACTTGTACGTTGTCGTCTCGACATTTTATAATTGTTCTTATTAGCGGTAATTTGTTAATTTATTTAATTTAATTTTTTTACCATTACAATTGTTATATTATTTTGTAAAAAAATTTTTTTTCCAAATTTGTAATTTAAATAAATAATTTTTTTAGTTCTGAAGAGGACAGCAGTGCTGTCGAAACGTTAAAAAAGAAAATTTTTATTCTTTTTTATTTTTATTCTGACTCGGAGTGAACGATCATTTTAAACCTTTCATTAATTAATGACCGAGTGATAGAATATTAAAATATATACAAAAATATAAATTTATAAATTTATAATACTATAAAATTATTGTCGAATGAGTTAATTTATAACGTATTTTGTTTATTTTACAATTATTATTAAATATTGACATGAAAAGGGAAATACAGATTTTAATAAAACTTAATATTTATCAATTGATGTCATCTGCTCTACCATCCTCTCAGTGATTGAATATTTTCCACGAAAATTGTTTTCTACTTTAATAGAAAAGTTTTTCTTCGTAAAAGTAAAGGTTCGCCTTTTAATAAAACTATAAATCTATTGCTTTCCGCTTCAAATTGAAATTTAATGTACCTATATCATGAAACGATATTCCAACAAGAAAAACAAAAATATTGAATGAGAAAACAAGCTTTTATAAACTATTAATATTTATTTGCAAAATTGGAAGTGTTTTCTTAATCAGAAAACGATAAAATTGAATTGTCAATTGTACGTAATACAAAATGTATAACACATTGAATCAAATATTAGAATATAATCAATATATAATCAAACAATTTATGATATAAAATAATTTCATTCATGTAATGCAGTTAGTGTAAAATATAAAAATATGTAAACTGATTTTTTAAAGTAAATATGTAGAATATTTATATAAAATAATGATGTAAAGTAACCATGCAAAATAATTATAGAAAATAATGATGTAAAATAATTGTGTAAAATAAATATGTAAAATAATTGTGTAAAATAATTGTGAAAAATAATGTAGAATAATTGTGAAAAATATTTCAAAGTAATTGTAAAAAATAATGTAAAATAATTGTGAAAAATAATGTAAAATAATTGTGCAAAATAATGCAAAATAATTGTGAAAAATAATGTAAAATAATTGTGAAAAATAATGTAAACTAATTGTGTAAAATTATTATCTAAAATAATTATCTACAATAACTAATATACAAAAATTAAAGCAACAAAAATTAATAATTTCAATTTTTCCGTATCTTTAACCTTATTTTTAATTAACGATATTAATATAATTAAAAA
Source organism: Ganaspis sp. Gsp50 (assembly GCA_011057455.1). Lineage (NCBI taxonomy): Eukaryota > Metazoa > Arthropoda > Insecta > Hymenoptera > Figitidae > Ganaspis > Ganaspis sp. Gsp50. The sequence continues at coordinate 1,332 of WNHD01000909.1, forward strand.
CTATTAACGATATTGATATAATACAAAATTATCATAATCATAACATCAACATAATTATCAATTACTGAATTATTAATACAATATAAACAATTTAGTTTCAGTTTTATTTAATTTTATAAAAAGTTAGTTGCTATTCATACCAACTTTTTAGATTCCTAAAAATACATTTTTGTACATTTATAAAAAATATACATTTTATCCTTTAATTTTTGTCAATAAGACAACTTTTCTCCATTTATCCAAAAGAACAATAAAATTCCAATAATTCATACAAAATTCATTGCAATAAATTTTCCAAGATTTAATTTCAATTTTTCTAATATTTTTGAAAAAATAATTCCTATTTTGTTAATAAATATTTTCTAATATTGTTTAATAAATATTTTCTAACATTTTTTAATAAATATTTTCAAATATTGTTTAATAAATATTTTCTAATCCCTTTTCAAAGACATTTTCAATTATTTTTCGACAAATATTTACAAATATTTCACATTTTTGAGAAATATTTCTTTTTCAGATGGGGGAAGAGCTTTCGATTTTACTGATAGTAATTTTGGCAATCGCAGGAGCCACACTGATGACTCTTTTGCTCAGTTGTTACGCATGCATCTTTCGGGACCTCTGTTGTCGACAAAGTGATCATCTTAAAAGAAGAGCAGAACTCCAAAGGACCAATCAATCACCAAATAACAATAAACACAATTTATCAGATGGAATAGCAATGAATGATTTAACACAAGTGGAAAGCATGCCAACTGAATCTGAGAAAGTTTAAATTTTCAATATTGATTTAAACTATCCTTTTTTTTCTAATGAGAATAATGACTTTCATTGTATTAGAAATAATAAATCTTTTGTATTCAAAATAATCACTTTTTTGAAATTGAAATAATTTTTTGAATTGGGAATAATTATTTCTTTTCTATTTGAAATAATAACCGTTTTGTATCAGTAATTATTACTTTTTATATTGAAAATATTATAGTGAATATTACTTTTTGTATTAAAAATGATTACTATTATATCAAATCTTACTTTTTGTATTAAAAATTATTACTATTATATCAAATCTTACTTTTTTGTATTGAAAATGATTATTTTTTTCTTTTATGGAAATCGATTACTTTTTGTATTGAAAATGACTAAATTTTGTAACAAAAAGAAGTGAATGACTTTTTAAATAAATGAAAATGGAGAATTCTCTAAAGGACTAACTAACTATTCTTTATACATAAGAACATTTTGTGTGTAATTTTACGAAACGTATTATATATTTACATATATTTATGACAACAAGCGTATAAAAGTGATATCGTCATAAAGTACTGAACATCGGAAATTCGATATAAGTGGAGAATTTTCTACATCCACGTGAATGTATAAAAAATAAATTTGTTTTGTATCATTACTCTACCCAACTTCTACTGGATAGGAATATTAATCGTTGGTAACTGCACTCTGACTATGTTTCCATTATGACACAATTTCCTCTGAATATTCAATTCAATTCATTGGATATTTCCTGTTTGGCAGTTCATTTGGTCGTTCAGTTGATGTAAAACGGAAAGAACGACTTCGTGGAGAGTCTAGAATTTTTTTCAAATTACTTTCTTATAGAAAAGCTTATTTCTTATAGTTAATTATATTTCTTACCTCTAATCTTATTTCTTACAACTAATCTTATTTCTTACAACTAGTCTTATTTCTTACAACTAATCTTATTTCTTATTGCTAATCTTATTGCTTATAATTTTATAATAGTTATTAGACCTTTTTTTAAAACGGTGTAATAAATTTTTGTGGCTTATTTCTTACAGCTATTTTTGTGGAAGCAGATTATTTTTAAATAATAATTTTTTACCTCTACCAATTAAATTAATAAATTTAGTTCGATACAAAAAAAATCTACTCACGTAATTTGTGCAATTTTTCATTTTCATTTATTTCAAAATTTACCTGGGGTTTGCAGTGTTCTTCCAACCAGCTAAATACACATCCCGATAATTCCGTAAAATTGGCCACAGATATATTTTCAAAAGTTAGAAACAATCGATCCATGATGGCCTGAAACTGTTACAAACAAAACTATTTTTAATTTTTATTACAAAATAAAATGTCTTACAATTAGTCTCAAGTTTATCAATCAAAAGTGTACACGTTTCATTTTTTATTTGTTATTTTTCATTTTTCATTCTTCATTTTTTATTTTTCATTTCTCATTTTGCTATTTAATGTTTACATTTTCAACAGATAAAAGTAGAGATTTTTTTTAGATAAAAGTAGAGATTAACATTTTTGCGATACATGCATATATTCTGATAGATGAAAAGCAAGATTAAGATTTTATTAAGAGATGAAATTGAATGCTTACTTTTTAAGTGATAAAACTCAACTATAAATTTGCTATACTTGACTGTAAGTAATTATTAAATTACATAATAAATAATTATTAAAATAATAAATAATTATTAAATTAATAAATAATTATTAAATTACTATTATTTTAACTGTATTAATATTTCTTCCCTATAGAGGAAGTATTATTAATTTTATCATAAATTTATTAGTACAAAAAAGCATACCACTTGAAATTTAGTTTCGTCCGAAACGCGCAATTCAGAGTGTCCTGGTTGCGTTTGATGAGCTTTTACAATTTGCTCGTAATTATTTTGCATAATGCGGAGTGCCACAACTTCTTTACGAAGAGCATTCCTCTCCTCCTCCTGCTTCTTTTTTTGTTGCAAAAGAAACTGAATATAATCGATAGACTTTTGTAGAACAGTGGCTTTTGAAAGTTTATAACCCGAGGAATCTGTGTGTTGACACGTTGGCACTAAATCTTGAAGGGAATCATAACCCTTTTTAATGGCATCTCTGCGTTTTTGTTCTGCCTGTGTATGAGCTTCTCTTCTTCGTTCTTTGTAACTAACAGTGGAATTTTTGTTATCACTATCTTCATCCTCTGAAAAGAAAAAACGGCGTCAAAAACAAAGCTAATCAACATAACAAATATGAGTCAAGAAATATAAATTAACATTCAAAATATGAATCAAGAAATATAAATTAACATTAAAAACATGAATCAATAAATATAAATTAATATTCAAAATATGAATCAAGAAATATAAATTAACATTCAAAATATGAATCAAGAAATATAAATTAACATAACAAATGTAAGTCAACGAAACAAATATAAATCAACGAAACAAATATAAATCAACAAATTTTAAATAAATCCTAAAAACAGCAAATGATGACAAACATTATTGTTCACAATAAAAAAACAAATTATCATAATTATTAGAAAACAAAAAACAAACTATCAACAGGTCACAAAAATCAAATTTAAATTTGCCAGCAAATGACGTTTGAAACTTGAAAATAATGACGAAAATTGCTTCGTTAATTAGTAAATTCCTGTTTTGTTAATCACCAGTATTGTGAGCTGATGAAGAAGGTGTATTAATTGACCCTGTGCTTCCACAACGTGAAAATGTGTATCTTTCCGTAGGACTCGAAGGTTCCAATTTCATATCCCCTTCCGACGCAGAATTGTTGATTCCACCTCTCGTCACATGTGACGATTCTTAAAATTAAAGAAAACTAAGTAAACACATTCAAGAAAACTAAGTAAACAAATTAAAGAAAAGACACACTCTTAAGAGATCATTTTCAAAAGCAAGGAAATTCAAGTTTCGTATTTCATTGTTAAAATCCTTCTATTACATAAAAACAAAAATATACTCACTGCTTTCATATCCTTCTTTATTTGTTTTGTCAGCCATTGTGTGAAAAGTGTTCAACTGCCTATTTAACAATGAAAAATAGAAAGTATTAAAACATTTCTGTGGAAAGTTGATAACAGCTGATTCGAGGTTTGAGGAAAGAAAAGCACTCACGAGTCTAGAAATATTTTTTGCTGATCTTCAAGGCATTATTCACAAACTAATATGTCTGTTATCAATTAAATGAATATGGTAATACTAATGAAACTTTAAATAAATTTCGCAACAAAGGAGATCATGATCATCTTTACTAAAAGATAAAATTATGTTACGTGACGTAGTAACCTAACGCGACACTAGCGACACAATTTTTGACGTTTCTCGCGCATGCGCAGTAAAACAACAACTGTCAAAAGCACGTGCTACTTGATTTAACAGTTCTTTTTATATTTTTAAGCAAAATTTTAATTATCCATAGAAAATTACGTACTTAGTATTGTACTTCCTCTGGGATTAATAAGAACTTAATTGCTTCCTTTACAAACGAAAACATAGTATTTTACGTGTAAGTTAACCTAAAATTTTCAAATTTAATTAATGCTGTTTTCTTCTTGACTGTTTTAAATCAAAGAGAAGATTTTAAATGCTTGTAAATAAATGAACAATATAAATAAATGTTTAAATAAATAAAGAAAATAAATAAATTTAATTGTTTTTTTTTTAGTTTTAATGTTATTTTATTAATTTTTTTATTAATTCCAAAAATAGTCTATAACAACATATTTGTTTTTTTTTTAGTTTTAATGTTATTTTATTAATTTTTTTTAATTTTAATGTTATTTTATTAATTTTTTTTAATTTTAATGTTATTTTATTATTTTTTTTTAAATTTTAATGTTATTTTATTAATTTTTTTTAATTCTAATGTTATTAAAAATATACAAATTTTGTTAATTTGTAAAATGATAAAATTCTTTTTTGTAAACGGCTAAAATTGTAAATTACAGGAGAAGGTACAAACATAAAAACGCACTTTTAATACCTGACAAAATTTATTTTTTATCTTTATACATTTGAATGCATTCAAACGACATGGGAGTTTGTGAGATATTTAAACTGTCGCAGCAAAATATCGACATATATACGACATTTTCTAAATAAATTAAAAATAAGTGTAATAGCCATGTATGCAATTAAAATGTGAGCATGATGTAAGACTTGTAATGTGTAGTAACGTTTACTTTACTAGTGATGTTAATGGTCATCCTAATTGAAAATCTTTCTAAAAACAAGCTTTCCCTCGAAGAATTTTACATCATTAATTATCACAAACAATTATTTTGCGATATTATCATTGAGTCTTGGAATTTTTAGACTTTCCCTTCGCACGAAATTTGTTCTTGTTTTAAAAAACAATAAAACAAAATTGCTTAGAATTCCAAAGTTTACAGAAATACAACCTCATCCCATGAGAAAGTAAGTGTTTCTTTTTTATTAATCCAGACACTTGAAACACAGGAATTGAATTAAAATCCAGATTTTTTACCTCTAGAAATATCCCACAAGAATTTATTTATACAAAGGTCACTTACTTATGATTGGAATCAATAATGTGTCTGAATTTAGTATATGTATCTTTTATTACACACTTTTTCTTATTTTCTTCTTCTTCTCCTCTCTGTTAATTCCTGTTTGACTCGATACAAAATTATATATATTTATATATATATTTATATATATATTCATATATATTTATATATTTCAATAATTACTTTATTATTAATGTTATTAATATATCTTATTGTTCCATTAGATTTTAAACTAAAATTTTGTGGCAGTTCGCCTACTCGACATGTACTCCACTTAGATTCATTTATATATATTTTTTATTTATATAATAAAGTATTATTTATTATCAGTATCCTTTCTTTTAATTTTATAATTATCGTGGATAACAATATTACTAACTACTCGTCTGTGATTGGTGCAAAGAATGTAGTATTGTTCCATCGTCCTGCTATCGAGCATTGCACAGAATTAAGCATTCGTTACTGGGAATGAATTTTACTTTTTTCACTTTTTTTCATATAACGAAGACAAGCTGAAGTGCGCGTAGATTCCCTTTTTAATAAAGACACGTCATTTCTTTTTAAACACGCGTTTCTTTTTTAAACAGGCTTTTTTTTAAACAGGCTTTTTTTAAACAGGCTTTTTTTAAACAGGCTTTTTCTAAAACAGATATTTCTTTTTTAAACAGACATTTCCTTTTTAAACAAGCATTTCTTTTTTAAACAAACATTTCCTTTTTAAACAGACATTTCTTTTTTAAACAATCACTTATTTTTTAAACAATCATTTATTTTTAAAAAAAAAGACACAGTTTTTTTCATAAAGAAAAATACTTCTTTTAAAAGGGACATCTATTTTTCGAAAAAACGTAATTTCAAAAAGAAAATCAAAAAGAAAAAGACTTATTTTTTTCTTTTGGTAGAAAATATCCGTAGTTTTATATTTTTCGAAAAGAAGTAATTTTTTGGAAAGAGATAGTTGTCAGATTGATTAGCGAAATGAAATGAATTGCCTCTCCTAAATGCAAAATCTTTGCCGCTTACTTAATATTGCAATCTACACTTTTCTAAGAGACACTTAAATATTTTTGATGTTATATTTCTTCAAAAAATGTGACATACACTTTTAATTGAATATCATCGTGATTCCACAGAAAAGTAGTATCCTACAACCGAACTACTTCTAAAGTAATTCGACATTGTACAGCCCCGTAAAATCAGACCTGCATTCTGTCTTCTTTAAAAACAAAAAAGATTTTCGCAGTCTCAGATTCTTTTCAAATGTCATTTCATGTGTACAACATGCCTTGAAAAGAATATATTTTAAATAATTTTCATCAAAAGGAAATCAGGCTCGAGCTTTTCTAAACATTTCAACTTTTAAATTCGAACTTTCAAACTCGAAATCTTCAATTTGAACTTCAAACTCGAAATCTAAAATTCGAACTTCCAAATATCAAACATTAAAAGTCAATCTTAAAATTCATTCAAAATTAATTTTAGTGAACAAATTTCACTTAAGAAACTTAAATTTCAAAGAAACTTAAAATTTCAACAATTCATGTTCCAACCCATTAATACAAATGTCCACTCTTCAGTAGATTTTTAAATCTACAAATCTTGATTTGAATTAGAAAGTTACTCTAAAGTTAGATAAAATAAGATTAAAATAAAGATAGTGAATTAAAGTATTATTCACAAAATTGGCTAAACGTTTATTAGTATTATATCTTCTACTAACCAGAGCGTTGCAGAAATTTGCTAAGAAAAATTGTGTCTTGTGAAGTCAGTAGGTAACTGAAAAATTGATATGATTATTAATTAGTTAATGCGAAAAAAGTACCTACACGAATCAGTGATTCTTCAGGTACATGATAATTCGCTATCATTCGAGTATTAACTACAAATCATTCTATAAAATTAAACTATGTTTAATATGTTCTATGTTTCTTTCGTGTACTGATAAATGGCGATCGAAATATCCGAGACATTTTTCTATTAAATTCAAGACGATCTCAATCTCAATTGATGCTTCAGCATTAGTTTTTACATTAGTTCAGTTTCTACCAAAGAAACCAGCGGTTCACTAAAAATCCAAAGTTCAATCTTTTTTGCACTTGCAGAGTTAAGAAAGACAGAACTAAATAAAAATGCTTTAAATGCGGATTTTAAAATTTGAAACTTGATACACTTAATATCAATGAATGATAATAATTGTAATCAATGGATAACAATTCTCGATTAATAATTGATCTTACTAATCTTATTAAATTTAATTAAATTATTGCTTAAGGATAATGGCCAAAACAAAAAATATTGACAAATTCTTAAACAAAAATCTTCACAGAACTGAATTTGAGAAAAACGTAAAATACTCTGTAGTTTACAAATACAAAGTAAACAAACAACTTTTTTCATGAATACAAACGTGAAAATAACTGTAAAAACCATAACTAGAAAAACAATTATTATAATTTTAGTTTCTAAAAGAAATAGAAGAGACATATCTTTTTACAAAATGTTCCAAGGGCTGTAAAAGTTTACAATATTCCCCTTATAATTATCTTTGCCATCCAAACTCTATTAACATTAATAAAGGAAAGAAATCGCTTGGATTTCCGTCACGGAATAATCTATAGTGCCTAAAATTGTCTCACAGTGTGAAACTTCGTTGCGAAAATGCAGGACGAGCGGAAAACGAATTTTGTACTTTTTGATGATCGCCTATTCATTGCCACGTGAAACTTACAGCGTTTGCAAAAAAGACCTATCCCAAAAGACCCTTTAAGATGAAGTACAACTTTTGTACCATTATCAGAATTAGTTTAAATTTTTGAACGCTTGGTTTGACGAGATTTGGCAGTGCGACGAGGTTTCTTGCAACTGTCGATTGGCGATTCGTCAGAAGACGCTTTCCTTTTTGATATAACCGATATGGGCGCCTTTGGCGGTGCCATTTCTACCGGAGCAGTGACAGATTGAGTCGCAGTTGACGGCGCAATTTCTTCTATAGGACTGTGAGACTCTGGAATCGGAATAAAATCAAATCCCTCACCAAAAGCTCCTTCCGGTAAAACACCCTGATTAGCAAGTGTCTGCAGATCGTCAATTGGCAGAGGTATAGACTGTCCACATCCTCCGCACACTGGTATTGCCGGTGATCTGGATCGCCAGTACTGCAGCTCTGTTTTGCACTTGTTTAATTCCTGCAGACAATCAATCCAAATTTTATAAGCAATTTTTAATTATATCATAAATCAGAGATACTCTTTTTTCTTAAAAGCGATTTTTTTTTTAAATAGATTAGGAGAATTAAATTTAGATTGAAGATTCAATAGTTGATTGAAGATTGAATAGTAGATTGAAGTTTCGACCGGTTATGTTTGGTTTTTTATTTTAAAATTACCGTTTTATTTGTATTTTCTTTGATTAGGATTTATTCAATTCTTTTATGATTTTTGTAATGAATAGTATCAAGTTTATCAACGTCAAGACTAATTTATAGTCATGTGGATCGATTAAAATTTGAATCATTAGACTTTGCTATTATTGGACTGTTTTTCTACTAAACTAGAATTAGACAAAAATTTTAATATTTACGTTTTATAAAAACTAGTCTTATAGATTTTTCTTTGAGATTTTTCTTCGAGATTTTTTCTTTAAAGTCAAATCTTCTGAATGTAAAATTTAAAAAGCTACTATTGTTCAACATCATAAGACAATTAGTACCAAATCAATTATTTCAGCGTTTCAATAAAAATTGAACTTCGTAATAAAGAAAAAATATGCTAAAATAAAAAAAATATTGATGAGAATATTATTAATATTTAATTATTATTATTATATTATTATTATAATTATTATTAATGATATAGAAAGCGGAAATAATTATACGAATAGAAAACCTTATAAAATCCAAGTGAACGTGAATTGGATTCGACACCAAATTAATTCCAAATTGAAAAATTCGCCAAACTCAAATAAAAAAAAATCGAGATAAAACAAAATTAAATAAACTCATAAATGTATTTTAAATAAATCTTATAATGAAGCAAATCAGATTCAAAACCAGATTCAAAATTTAAAAATGAAAAAACAGCACTTCCTCCTTGAGGAATCAATTAACGAATAATTGTTTCAATTTTTAAAAATCTTTAAAACTTTGTTTCTGTTTAAATTTCGTTGATCCTCAACGTATTGATAAGAACGTGAGTGTACCTTGGTAAATACCTGTAAGAGTGTACTGAATTTTCTGGATGTTTCTTCATTCTTCTTGTCATTTTCATCAAGACGCGAGGCGTATTCAACAATCTGTTTCTGCTGTTCTGCAATTTTCGCCTTACAACTCCGCAAATCTCTGCGCATCAGTGTCAATTGACTGTTATACCTTTTCATGCCTTGTTTAATTTTACGAATTCTTTTCCGTAACACCATATTCGACTGTGGTGGAGCAACATTAGACTCTAAAATGCCAGGTTCATCTGATGAATGAACCGGTGATCCTTCCTCTCCACTTCCTGATTTTTCTCCTACACTTAATGGTGCTGTGTCCAGGCACAAGAAAGGCTTACTTACAGTACTAGAAGCTGCAAATTGAACAGAATTTTTTAAAAATTGCCCAAAAATTGACATATAAAAACTTTGAAATTTGTAAAGTAAAGAAAATTAGCCAATGTGCATTTAATGTTGATATTTAATTTTTTATTCTGGATAATGTGTTTGTGAATTTTGTTAGTGAAATTGTTTGTGAATTTTGTTAGTGAAAATTTTTGTGAATTGTGTTAGTGAAATTGGGTTTTTGAATTGTGTTTCTGAATTGTGCTAGTGAAATTGTGTTTGTCTATTTATGTCTATCTATTGGTGATGTTTGGTTAATGTTGATGTCAGTATTTTGAATAAATAAGCTTTTTTGACTTTTCATGACCATTAAAAAGCAGAAAAAATTGGTTAAAAACTTACTAGACAACTTACAAGAGAATGTTCCTGCGAAATCCAAAAAGTCGGCTCCAAAATAAGGTATCTCTGGAAGGGTAGGTTCGATACGTTCTTTGAAGTATTCCATAGCCATGGTACTTAAATCGAACAATTCATCTGTAACTTTGTAAGGCCTGGCAAGTTTCGGAGTCACTTTTATGTAGTGGAGAATGCGATATACTTCATCCAAAATCTAGAGAAATAAAAATGTTAATATACTATCGAGAATCTAGTGTATAATGAAAATATATAATAATAGAAAATATACAATAAAATATACAATAAAATATACAATAAAATATACAATTAAATGTACAATGAAATGTACAATAAAATGTACAATAAAATATACAATAAAGTATATAATAAAATGTACAATAAAATATACAAAATATATAATACAAAATAATATAAATTAATATAAAATAATAAAAAAAAATGTGTACCTCTCCTGGAAAGAAACAGCAATGTTTACGTTCGATATGTTTGCCGAAACTCATTTGCAATAATGTAAGTCGCATGTGCAGGGTTTCTATTATATCTGACTCGCAAGCTAGAGGATGATTCCGCCGAGCAGATTCCCGTCGAGGCATCTGTGCTTTGATAGCCTGGAAACGACTGAGCATTTGTGCTTGAAGTCGTTGAAAAGTTTTGTTTAAAATAGAGCCACATTTTCGATCCATATGATGACACACCTAAAAAAAAGTAAATGATGATTTAAAACCGCAAACACTATTTAAAATTACAAAAATGATTTAAAATCACAAACATTATTTAAAATTACAAAAATGATTTAAAGTCACAAACATTATTTAAAATTACAAAAATGATTTAAAATCCCAAAAATGATTTAAAATCCCGAAACTAATTTAAAATCCCAAAAATGATTTAAAAAATTAAATAAAAATCCAATTATATTTATTTAAAATATGAATGCTATGAAAATAAAGTTGAAACAAGAACAGTTGATAAGAGAAGAAAAAAATGAACTTACAGGTCGTAAACCGGCAATTGTGTTGAAGCTCAAGTAACTAAAAATTTTATCCTGAATCTCTTCGGGCAGTTCTAAAAGATTCAGCTGACGTGGAACTGGACATTCTACAACTTGCATTGCAGTTGATGTTCCAGGTTGTTGTAAATTTGACGGTTGTTTGCGAGGTTGTACATCTCCAACTGTTTCGCAAACAGAACCTCCAGGATTGCTTCCTCCCATATTACTTGACTGGCGTGTGGACACCATTTTTCTACTTTCTAATGACCAGCTGCAAATTACATACAATAAACAATAATTTTCTTAAGCACAATATAAATCCTAAACATCAAATCATAACCCTTTTAATAAAACTTACAAACAAATTTGTAAAAGTGAATTAAAAAATAGTACACGTTTCAGATTTTGTTACGCCATTCGGAGAAAATAAAAGTAAATAATTAAAACACCTTAAACGTTAAACCAGTTTTTTTTTGTAAAAATCGAAAATCAGGATTACAATGCTTCCAAGGGTGTAAAAATTTTAAAAATCTAAACAAATTCTGTAAAATTGAAAAGAAAAATTAATAATCCCAAAAGAATTTGCAAATAATAGTTTGCAAAAATAAAGAAATAAAGAATTTTAAGTAATGAAAATAATGATTTTGCTACAAAAAAAATGTAAGATGATTTGGAAAAAAACAAAATATTTATCAAGAAAATTACAAAACGTTAATCAACAAAATTAAAAAATATTTATCAACGAAAATGACAAAACATTTACCAACAAAAATTACAAAACATTTATCAACAAAATTACAAAACATTTACAATTAAACACAATTCCAAAATTGTTTAATGAATAAGAATTTGCACAGATAGAGCCAAATCAAAAAAAAAGAAAAACACTTCCTAATGAATTATAATCAAACCACATTTTCTCATGTTTTTTTTGCGAATAACAATTTAAAACTTTCACTACTTCTAAGTGCACTCCTAATACAGTGAATACCAAGTTTTAAATTCTAAGAATAATGAGACCTGACTAATTATTCACATAATAAATAAATTGTCGAGCAAGGAAAAGATACAAATAAGGAATCACAAGTACACTCGTGATTCAGAAATTAGAATGATGTGTGGTTACGAGTAATCAGTAATTATAGAAAAAGGAAGAAATTGCGTTATGACTTAAAAAATACTCATTGAAATTTAATTTTAACGCAAGAAAAACATACGAACTGTAATCGATGCGACCGTATTGCTGTTGACTTGTCGTCGCGGCAGAATGATTTAAGAAAACATACAGTAATCGACAGTCACAGTTTTCACTGTTGAACGATTTTGCCCGCTGGACGAAAAGTATTGAATCCAATTTTGGAAATACACAATCGAAAAAACTATGGAGGGTAAAATTCGAAAATTATACCCTGTATACGAATAGATATCACTGCATCTGCGTTGGCGTTTTCAGCGACATTTTGACGATGCCCCTTCCTATTCTCGCCAAAGTCCAACGCAACGCGATGGTTGCTTTCCCGTTCCTTCCTTTTCTCAACCTCCTACCCTCTAATTTATTTTCTCGTTTTTTAATGTTCACTTTTTTGCTTGCTGTCCCGAGTTTCAAGCTCTTATGATTCTTATGTTTATCTCGCGCTCTTTTTCTTACATTATTCTTCACTCAGCAACAGGAAATTTTACTCGACTAATATACATTTATGTTGGCACTTGTATGTGAATGTAACGGTGTATAACCAAGGGAGGGAACGGGAATTTGGACATGCTTGACCTATCCAATTTTAAAACTCCCAATTTTACATATTTATTTCACACAACTCACCTCTATGCTGCTCCAATCTGCTTTTATGCATCAGTTTTTTTTAACAAATCTCACCAAGGGCCTCTTCTACTGACGTTACTTCAATACAACTACCATTGCAAAGTATAACACACTAACAGACAAGGATGGATATAAATAACACGCTTTTCCGAATTTTCCACATAAAACAGTACTTGCAGGTGTTTTATTACAACGGGAAACAAGAAATAAATAGACTTTCAATAATTAACACTAGAAATTTTGAGGAAATTTGAAGAGACTGGAGAATTGAGGTTATAAAGAACTGTTTAATGACAGATGACAGTTGACGTAAATAGACCTAACCTGTCGGTAACGAAGTTATGTCGGTAATTTACCGGCAGGATTTCAAAAACTTTTCCGCGGGAAATTCAAAATGGATTTCAATTCTTTTTTAATGACTTAATAAAAAGAACGTTAACAATTAATAATTATAAGGGCATACGTTAAACAAATAGTGTTTATATTTTCAAAGCAAGTAAGAAGATACATTAAACAAGCAAAATATGAATAAAAAGTTAATTTACGCGAACTTTTGTAAAAAAAAACATAAAAATACAAAAATAATCAATATTAAGAAATTAATTAAGATAAAGAAATTATAATTGAACAGGTTTCACTATATTTGGATAGTTTCACGTAGAACTGTAAAATAAGACATTGAAGTTCTCAAGACCTAAAAAAAGTTTATTGTTGTGTTTGAAACGGGAAAAAATATTTTTAGGAATTATAAAAAAATTTGAAGCAATAATTTGTTAAAATTAAACTTACTGCAGTAAAAGTATTGAGAGACAATGGGCAGAATTTTCCAACACTCAATACACAAGGTCGACGAGCTCTTAACATAAGAATTTCAAGAGATTGTCGAAATGCTTTTCCTTTTTCATCATAAGGAAGGGAATACCATTTACAACGATAAGCTGCTTGAGACACTTCTTCACTTTCATTTATAATTTGATGCGAAGACCAAGTAAAAAAATATAATTGTAGAAAGCAGCCGAAAATGTATTCCATACTTACTACTGTTCGAGTAAACGTAGTGGTTGCACCCTTAAAAAGTGAAACACAAATTTAAGTATAATAAAAAATTTTTATAAAAATGTATATTATAAAAATGTTTATAAAAATGTATATTATAAAAATGTTTATAAAAATGTATATTATAAAAATGTTTATAAAAATGTATATTATAAAAAAATATATTATATTTTTATAAATGTATATTTTTTAATATAAAATTATTATACATTTATAAAAATATTTATTTTCCTCTTTTTTTCACAATTCTTTTTGCGCTGTGCTTTTTTGTATAGAAAGCGTTTTGTCCTTGATTTTTCATTGTTTAAGTGTTAAAAAAAAACAATAAAAACTTCAGGTTGATTTATGATGAGTAATTTATGAATAATTGTGAATTTTAAATAATGATGAATAATTGTGAATTTTAAATAATAATGAATAATTGTGAATCATGAATAATTTGCGAATACTTAGAAAGAAATAGAGAATCGAGTGAGTTTACATCTAGAAAAATATAGTTCTCAGATAGTACAACAATTTGCAGCAAGTTTGCGGAAAACTTGCAACGCAAGCTTCGCAAGTTTACAGCAAATTTGCCGCAAATAGCGAAATGTCCACCTTGTGACAAGTTTGCATCAAACTTCATCAAACTACTCAAACTTGCTGCAAATTTGCAATTTAAACTTGTTGTAAATTTGCAATTCAAACTTGTAAATTTGCAATTCAAACTTGCTGCAAATTTGCAATTCAAACTTGTTGCAAATTTGCTGCAAACTTGCACGGGTAAATGACAGATTTTTTATAACTAAAAATTAATTTACCAGTGCATTACCAGCGGGTAATGTAAAACATCATTTGTTGATGTTTAATTAACTGAATTGCACATTAAACGTATTGAGGAACCTTGTCAACTATAAACTAAATATTAAAAATCTTAACGCTAACGAGATTCGAACCTAAGCAACATAATCACCGAAAGCGAGCACCTTAAGCATCGTGACTATTACGACTTGGTATAGATTTCTAAAAATGCTCTTCATACTTTACCGACAAGATTGTCAAGGTGAGGTATGAGGAGAATTTTCAGAAATGTATACCAAGTCGTAATAGCCACGATGCTTAAGGCGCTCGCTTTCGGTGATTATGTTGCTTAGGTTCGAATCTCGTTAGCGTTAAGATTTTTAAAATTTGGTTTATAGTTGACAAGGTTCCTCAATGCGTTTAATGTGCAATTCAGTTAATTAAACATCAACAAATGATAGCGGGTAATGCACTGGTAAATGAATTTTTAATTATAAAAGATCTGTCATTTACCCGTGCAAGTTTGCAGCAAATTTGCAACAAGTTTGAATTGAAAATTTTCAGCAAGCTTGCATTGCAAATTTGCAGCAAGTTTAAATTGCAAATTTGCAGCAAGTTAAAATTGCAAACTTGTCACAAGGCGGACATTTCGCTATTTGCGGCAAACTTGCTGCAAATTGTTGTACCATCTGGGTTGAGGAGAATCGAAGTGCGCTTTTTAACTGCACGGTGTATAAGCATTTTACGCTTTCGTTAATAACATCGGTGTAAATTTGCACATTGCATTAAATACGCACCAAAAGTATTTGAACTCCAGTGAAACACGTTTGCACAACTATTCCAAAGATTTTGCCTAAAATGCAATAGCAGTAGAGATTTTCGACGTCTTCAGTGTACTTAATGAGCGACTGATGAAGTGATACACATTCGTTTAATTTTTTGTAACTATTGTCCACGGAATTCTGACTCTTGTCGTTTTGAAGAATATTGCACACCTCTTGCAAATTTGTTTGCAAAATTCGAAATTGCCCGGCAGTAAAGACATTGATGGTAAAGAGAAAAATTGAGAAAGCAATGAAACAAATCCCCAGGCTGTAGGTGCCCATCGCCTTTGTTTAAAATAAAAGCAATTTATATATATAATTGAACAAAATAATAATATAGAAAATAATAATAGAGAAAATAATAACAGAGAAAATAATAATAGAGTTCGCTACGTACTGTTCACTGCGATTCAATGTAATTTTATAATGTTTATTAAAATTTGTATATTGCGCTCCGAAGAAAGGGACCTTAGAAAGAAAAAATTGTAGGTTACGTTACATGATCGTTTCAACTTGATTAAATCTTCATTTTTAATCATTTGCGGTGTAAAACAACTTTTCTTGTTGGTACCAATGTTGCTTACAAGGTTGCCAATGTTGCTTACAATTTTTACACTAAAGCGACAAAACTATCATAAAACATAACCTATATTCGTTTGCTTCTAAAGTCCTTTTCTCCGGAGCACAACCATTTAAAAATATTAAAATGTTTTCAAGAATGTTTTATAAAAATATTAAAACGTTTTCAAGAATGTTTTATAAAAATATTAAAATGTTTTCAAGAATGTTTTATAAAAATATTAAAAGGTATTTTAAAATATTAAAAACTTTAGAACCAAACCTGCAACAAGTATAAAATTTCATACAACGGACTTTTCCAAACTGGCCAATTGAACCACAATTTGAAAGGCAAGGTTCTTTCGGTAACATTTTTTCCACGAATCTCTAAAACATGAATTTTGCTCACTAATTGTCAAATAATGAATCATTATTTAGTCACCTAAAATCCCGCGCTCTGATGAAAGGAAGCTGAGAAGCAAAAATCGTTTTCCAAATTTTACATCTTAGGTCCCTTTTTCAGAGCGCAACAAGAAAGAAGAGACGCGAAAGAAAATTTAATGTCTCTTGCCTAAAATTGGTAGGAATACATATTGAGATGTTATAAGTTGTACCAAAATTGATAACAAGAAGCAGGATGTAAAACAAATTTTATTGCACATATTCACAACAAGCAAGCCTTCACCACTGTATTCGACTTTCCAAAAAATTTTCTTTGTGTAAGAAATAAATTCAGTAACTTCTTTTCTAATGCAAATAAAAAGAATGAGCTGTCCACATTCAGAAAAAACTACAGTCGCCTCAGGAACGCAAAAACTGAAATCCTAAATTACAATAAATGATTTATCAAACTACGATAAATAAATAACAATAAATAAATGACAATAAATAAATGACAATAAATAAATAACAATAAATAAATGGCAATAAATAAATAACAATAAATAAATAACAATAAATGAATCAAATTACAGTAAATACAAATAACAAAAATTACAATTTCAAATTACAATCAACTTTACAAATAGTGCTGCAAATTCGCACAAAGGAAAAAAAGGACGCTTGAGAGAAAACAAAAGAAAAGCGGCACTATTCGTAGAGTTTCAGTGGCACTATTCATAGAGATGACTATACAATAAATACTTTACCAAATTATAATATAAATACTCTCATATCAAATTACAATAAATACTTTATCAAATTATAATATAAATACTCTCATATCAATTTACAATAATGCTTTATCAAATTACAATAAATACTTTATCAAATTACAATAAATACTTTATCAAATTATAATATAAATACTCTCATATCAATTACAATAATACTTTATCAAATTACAATAAATACTTTATCAAATTACAACAAATTACTTCAATCTTTATTTCTATCATTAACCAATTATTATCAAAGTTCAATAATTAAAAAAAATCATCATCTTAGCAATTGAGACACAATTTTTTCAAAACTTAAAAATGTTCTTTCATTGCAAGAATTCGAACTATTCTGCGTGTGCACGGAAAAATAAGTACGTGAAAATTCCTTTGTCAGTTCTCGTCATTTGCATATAATTCAAAATAGGTTGAAAAACTCACAACAATGTCATTAGTATTATTATAGAGTTGCATTCCTTGAACGATGGCAGAAAAAGCCATTGAAAAAACCGTTAAAACTAGAGCAAAATTGGATACGAGAAATTCTGTTCTATTTTTCGTAGGCCACATGCCAATAAGTTGCATGTAAAACTTAACTAATCTAATTGAAATATAATTGTTAACAATCTCGCTGGTCATTGCGCCTAACTTTTTAGAAATGAATCTAACAGAGAAGAATGAAATTATTTGCATTTAGTGATAAATTATACGTGTGGGAAATTTGAAACACGTCAGACTACAATCTGCAATCATTTTTCATATGCATATATTATATGTATATACTATATTTAAATAGAAGCTAAAGCATTTTCTTTGATGCGCTGATGAAAGGTTCTAAAGTAAAATGGGACGGGTGAATTTTAAATGCGTGTAGATAAAATTATTGAAAGACATTTCATGAGGAAAATTATAGACTGTAAGGTATCATGAAACTTTGTGAGTTTTATACAAAATTGTGGCTTGCACTATGTAAGTTAAAATGTACATATGTAAAATCTTAAAATGTATGATTTGTCTTCATGAGTACGGTATTGGATAATTAATTTATTGGTGAATTTATCATGAAACGCATGTTAAGGGAATACATTTTTGAACACGATTTGTTACATTCTTGATTCCTTAGAGCTTTTTCTGGTGTTAAAAAAACTTTCTGGTGTTAAAAACATAACGAGAATAGTTAATTTTTTAAGTGATAAAAAATGGCTCTGATTTTGATAAATTTAACGTTGCTACAATTTTTTGTAGCAGCGAAAAGAAAATACCACTAATTTCTTTCGACTATTTATAATTTTTGCAGGAATCAAAAGAGAACGTCACTAATTTCTTTCGTCTATTTATAATTTTTGCAGGAATCAAAAGAGAACGTCACTAATTTTTTTGGCTGTTTATAATTTTTTGTAGCAGCAAAAAAACATTATTTTTTTGCTTTATACAATTTTTTGTAGAAGCCAAAAAAACGGCACTAATTTTGTTGGATATTTACAATTTTTGTAGCAGTCAAAAAATTGAAACAACAAAAGCGTTTGAGATACGCTAAATGATTCCAAAGAACGTGTATAGTTTTGTTTAGTGTAACAAAGTGTAAAATAGTTCCAAGTATATTATTTAATATACATTTATTCATATATTCATGAAGTACAAATTTAATAAATCACAATTCATTATTTTCCTTTCACACTGAGAAAACGACTCGGTTAATATAGCACCTGCAAACTTAGTTGCTGAATTTAACCGAGTAAAACGGTTACTTATAAACAACTGATAATTACATGTAAACGTATTATTCGGTTAAATTTAATTAACAGATGTTTGCAGGTGCTATATTAGCAGTGTTTCGGTTACTTTTAACCGACCCATTTTCTCAGTGCATAAAAAAATAACAATTCATTATTTTCCTTTCATAAAAAAATAACAATTTATTATCACCTTTTTTTAAAGAAATTGCCGAAGTAAAGTAAAGTAAGATAATGTTTTTTTCATAAAAAAATAACAATTTATTATCACCTTTTTTTAAAGAAATTGCCGAAGTAGAGTAAAGTAAGATAATGTTGTGCTCATGACCTAAAAGTAATAATTTCAAAAGGTTATAAAACATCTTTTAAAAATTAATCATCTTGTAAATTTATTTAAAAATGTGTCTGGATCACTAAGTGATCAAGATGCACATTTTTCGATCTTTTGCACATCGTTTAAAGCTGATTGTTTTATAAATCTAAAATTTAAATGTTCTTTTATTCATACCGACATAAAACTGGCCAAAGATACTGGAAAAAATCCAGCAGCTGTTAGATAGCTTGATCTAGAAGATCTCATGATAATTGTCTTAACACCTTGTCTAATTGATTTTCCATGTTTATCATAAGGAATGTAGTACCAAAGCATATCATATGCAGAAAATGCAACAGCATTACTTTCGGTCATTATGTCATTTGCACTCCAGGTTACAAGCAATATTTGAAGAAAACCACCTGCCAGGTGAAATTTAAAAATCATTCCTTTGATAGTCGAGGCTTTCACCTGCGGAATTAATGTTTTCAATTAATTATATGGTATGGTATTATTTGAGTCCAATAAATAATATTTGATCCAAATACAGAAATAATTGATTCAAATGCTATTTATTTGATTCAAATAATAATCACTTGGTTCAAATAAATATTTATTTGATAATAGACAAGTAAATGATTATTTGAATCAAATAAATTTTTTTTTCAGTGTATGCTCAATTATTCAATGCACAGTAAAATTGTATGCCAATCATGATACTAATTTTGTATATACCAACCAAAAATACTTGAAAACCAGCGACACAAATCATGATAGAGGATATTAGTAATTGACAGAAGAGAATGATATTAAAAATGTCTTCCAAATGAAAAATATATGTTGTCAGAGATTTATGAAATTCCACCAATTCTTTTAGATTCTCACTTATTTCTTGTCTGTTCTTTGCACTTTCAACGTCAAGAGAGGTGCAAATATTTTTTAATCTATGCTGCAGGAGTTTAAATTGGCCAGTGAGAAAAGTACACAGAAGGAATAATAAATTGTCGAAACCACAGAACAATATTCCTACGTGAAACAGAGGCATTACCTGTATTTATAAATTGTTTCAAAATGCATTTTTATAATAAAAATTAAATGCAATTGCAATGGAAAGAAATGAAATACCTCAATTGTAAACATTATTTCAAATTTTGGCGATTTTGTTGATTCAGAACCAAAAAATAATGCTATCCCATTGAATGGGAATTTTCGTTCATTTTCGGCTTTTCCTACATTTTCTGAAAATTGCAAGGTTTTCTATAGTAATAATATAAAATAGTTTGTGTACAGTATTTTTGTAGTAACAAAATCAAATTAAAAACGCAGTAGATAGTGGCAGATCCAAAGTTTTTTGGAAAGGTTGTATGTGAGAAAGAAAGAGATAGAAATGTAATTCTGTCCCTTTTTCTTTTATATATAAATCCAAGACGTTAGGGGGCGGGGCATGATAACTCTTGTATCCGTCACTGGCTGCAGAAAATAGATGGTAATACTGTCAGTATAGTAACGATTATTATCCCTATAGCAACTATTACCATTGAGAGAAGGGATGCCGATTCGCAACTGCGCATGTCTTTTATAACTTTTCTCATTGATAGAAACGGTCTGGACAAACGTTTTTAACAAGTCTACCAATGAGAAAAGTTCTAAAAGGCATGCGCAGTAACGAATAGGGGTACCGTCTGGCATCTCTGATTGAAAGAAAAACGAATAGTATGGTAAGAGTTACCATCAAGGCTAAGATACTATCAAGGCTAAGATACTATCAAGGCATAAATACTATTTTTTGAAATTGAAAATAAATCGCACTCTTTTATACAAACACATTGTAAGAAAAACAATTGTTTCAATAAATGTACTGTAAATTAATATCAACACTAACCAATTACTGGAGTTATAAAATAACAAAATACAACACCGTAGACTAACAATAAATAAGAGGAAACTTTTAAAAATGCTTGTTTGTCGCAAGCATCCATAATTTCTGATTCACTTTTGCTGTAATTTTGATACCAAATATGCTTTTTTGTGTAACGTATAAGATCAATGACTTCGCGCCTTTTTAAAAAGAAAACAGAAAATTTTATTGTTACTAAAATGGTGGGCAATCCACTACACAGCCAAAGAGTGAAATCCTGCAATAATAGATTATTTTGTTATTCAAAAGCTGGTTTAAATAAAAAAGAAATATTTTATTTATTTCATTTTTTGCTTTCTTGTAGAGAAAGCATTGTAATCGTGACAATTTTTTATTACTGCTTTTATTATTGTTAACACTGCTCTGGAATATTTATTGATTATTGTGTTTGAAATTATCAAAATTCATTAATGCACTATAAAAACATCGTGTCTTATTTTGATCGAAAACGTCTTAAATTAAGACATATTTGGTGACTAAGACACAAAAAATGTCTTAATTTAAGACGTTTTTGCAGTGTGTGAATTAATTTTTTTTTACTTTTTTTTGGCTTCTCTTGCTTTTTATTTTTTTATTTTTATTTATTTATTTTTCTTTTTTGCTAAAAACTTACAGTTATATTTTCGGTAGAAATAAGATATTCCATGAATTGTGTTATCAAGATACCTCCAATTGCTTGTGCAGTATAAATTCTGCAACATTTGAGAATAATTTCTTCTTTTTTACTTTCTGTGTGCCAGAATCCAATAATTTTCAAAAGAATTTGAACAATTTTAATTGAACTGTATTTTTTTCTGACTGACATCTTCAAAATTTAAAAGAAACTTTCATTCCATTTAACGCACTCTTTTTTACAAATTTCATATATTATTATTTTTGTATCACGAATCATATTATTACTCGCTATTTATATTAAAAAAACCGAGTAAATGTTTACGTAATAAATCGTCATTATAATACATTATGTGTTAGATATTTTAATTTATTGTCAACATCCTAAATGTGTAAAAATACATATTTTTTTATTTGAATATGTGCACAATAGAAAATAAATTTGTTCAAAATATATGCAAAATAGAAAGTAAATTTGTTTAAAGTAGTTTGTGTTTCAAACAGAAATTTTGAAAAGAAATTAGAATTGCAATTTAAAAGTTTTATAGTAATTTAAATTTTCCCAGAATTTTTCAAATAATATTATAAGTTTTAGCTAAATAGTAAATTTTTTTTCTAAAGTAGCACATTTTTATAAAAATTCTATTGTTCTATGATTTTCGAAATAAACTTTCGTTTCTCGTGTAAAGATTTATTCTCTGACATATGTGTCACTTGATAATTATAGAAAATTGCACTTTTCAAAGATGAAGGGCCATCGTTATGATAATGTTCCTTTTTCTTATTCTGCCTATCGACATTGATATCGACATTAATACATAGTAACAGGTGGGACGAATCAAATTTAATAGCCCCAGTTATCTTACATTATTTCTTAAGATCGATATAATAGAAATGTCACCTGCGATTTTTTCCTTAAGATTCAAAGTATCAGTCTTAAAACACCCACTCATGGATATAGACAGGTTTTCTGCAGACTAAAAAAATAAATATACAGTATACAATATACTAAAAGACATAAATATGCAATAAACAAAAATATAAAAAAGTACAATAAACAAAATTAAAAAAATACAATGCGCAAATAGTTACAAAAATACAATGAACAAATATATAATATATACCAAAATGCAGTTAAACAAATATAATATACAATAAGAAATATAATATACAATAAGAAATATAATATACAATATACAAAATATAATATACAATATACAAATATACAATACATAAACATGCAAAATTTAAAATTTTACTTCAATATCTCATCTTCGGTTCTTATTTCCTCAAATCTAATTTTAATTATATTAGAAAACAAGTATACAATTTTGTTTGTCCTGATTTTCTTAATTTAACAAACGTACGTTTGTTGATATTGTTGCATTTTATAAATTGGATTTTATGAAATGTAGTAACTACAAAAATGCCGGTTCCAATACACTTACCATCCGAGTTTTAGCAATCTTCGTTACCATTTGAACAAGTCGGTATTTTTCATCACTGCAATATCACCTGTCGGTAAGTTTTGTCACTGCAGAACTACCTATGTTTTATTTTTATTATTAATAAATACTCAATCTTTCCATGGTCCTTTTAATGAAATTTTTATTCCATTTCTTACATGTTTATATTCTCACACTTTTAAATACAACATTCTTATTCACTTTTTCTTTATTCTAATTCACTTTTACATTCATATTTTTATCAGAACATGTTTGTTACTTTGTTTACTCAAATTTCCAATGCAAAATGTCTTTTAGGTGTAATATTATATTAATTATTGCTTTTTTTTCAATCAACTTCACTCACTTCGCGCAAAACAGTAAAGTAGGACATTGCAGTTTTTACAACCTAATAAAAATTGATTTCAATTTCAATTGGTTTGATAATTAATGATACACAGAGAGAAAAGGATGGAACTGTTTGACAAGCAGATTAAAATGGTGATGATTACGATAACAATTGTTATAGCAACGATCTGAAGAGTATTAAATACTAATTGTATAGTACTAAGTACTAAATGTGTAGTACTTAGCACCAAGTGTGTAGTACGAAGTACCAATGTATAGTACTAAGCACCAAAAGAGTAGTATTAAGCACCATTTGAATAGTACTAAGTACCAAGTGTCTAGTACTAAGCACCAAGTGTATAGTACTAAGTACCAAGTGTATAGTACTAAGTACCAAGTGTATAGTACTAAGTGCTAATTTCTATATTACCAAATACCATCTATTTCTCTCTGTAAATGTAATAACTTTTCTTTTAATATAAAAATTAAACAAAGAAAAATGATGTTCAATTCATATATAGACAATTTTGCTTCCTCATAGCGAAATATTTCTTTTAAAACAACAACGCTAAGAGATACGAATAAAAATGGTATACTAATAACTAAAACTTCAATTTTCATCAAAAAGATCGTGATCATTTCAAAAATTTGTTTTCGAAATAAATACCAACTTTGGCTGGCGATGAAACTAAAATTCAAGGTTTTTCATATCAACCCAATTTGGTTGCTTTCTTCATTTCAAAAAAATATATTTATGGAAAATAAAAAATTGTCACTACAAACTTTCTCTATGAGAAAACACAAACAATGATTCTAAAATAACAAAGAATTTAAAAAATAAAAAAAAATTTTTAAAAATTAAAAAAATTTTAAAAAATTTATAAAATTTAAAAAAATAAAAAAAATTTAAAAAAATAAAAAATCTTATTCTAATCTAAATAATGATTATTTACATAGTTATTAAATGATACTAATTTATTTACCGCTGTGAAGGTATCTAGAGACAAAGGACAAAATTTCCCAACACTCAAAACACAAGGACGACGAGCTTTCAACATAATGATTCCAATTGCTTGTCGAAATGCTTTTCCTTCGCCATTAAAAGGCAAATAATACCAATTGGATCGATAAATGGCTGTAAGTACAGCTTCACTTTCCAAAATTATTTGTTGAGAAGACCAAGCAAAGAAATACAATTGAATAAAACTGCCCACAAAGTACTCAGTGCTCAATAATGTATGATTTATGGAATCACCAACACCCTACGCAAATTATTTCAATCCTTCAATTTTTGCTCATTTTCAATATGAAAATTGAATTTCAAACATTGAAATTTGCGAAAAAGGTGATTTAAAAAAGTTAAATTAAAAAATAAATAAACAATTTCTTTTAAGAAAAAAATCAATTTAAAAATCAATTTAAAAATCAATTTATAAATTGCTTACCAAAATGATCTGAAATCCAGAAAAGCATATTTGCATTACGGACGTGAAGACTTGGCTCAAGACACAAAATGAGTAAAGTTTTTCTATTCTTTCGATGTATTTGATCAGCAATTGATGAAACATGATGCAATTTTTCAACCTTTCGTAACTTTTTATCGAGCCATTGTGATTTCCAATGGTTATCATGTTACAAGTGTCTTTCAATTTTCTTTGTAAAATTTGAAATTGTCCAGCAGTGAAGACATTGATTAGGAAAAGAAAATTAGCGAATGTCGTGCAACAGATACAAACGCCGAATGTAGCAATAGACTTTTATCGGATTTTATTAGTCGTTTTTTCAAATTTTATGTGTAGTTTTTTCAAATGTTATTTTTATGGTGACTAAAAAATACCTGCAAGGTGTAGGTAATTTCGTAGAATGGAGTCTCCCAATATGGAATTTTGAACCACAAATTAAAGGGTAGTGTTCTTTCGGATGCATTTTTTCCTTGTGAATCTAGAAATATAGATAAATTTTGTAAGTTTAATAATAACAATAAGTTTAATAAAATTTAAACATAATTTTATTAACATATAAGTACTTTTTTTATTATATGTTACATACATTTGTTTACTTTCATTATATACACAACAAATAGTTTAATAGTTTTTTTTAATAATCTTTTAGACAAATTTTAATTTTATCAAATTTTTAATTTTAATGTTATCAAATTTTTAATTTTAATTTTATCAAATTTTTAATTTTAATTTTTTAATTTTAATTTGTTATAAATAATTTTTTTTAGGAAATATAGTTTTCCTTTACTTTAATATTATATAGAGTACCATCTAATAATATACGAACGCCTTTTTTATAACGTCTCGAATTAATTTTAACCGTTTGTTTTTAATTTTAAACTTACATTTTTCACTTAAACTATTTTAATTATTTTTTTTTCTAACATAAATTCTGAATTCTAAATTTTGAACGAAATAATGAAGTTATTTTGAACAAAATAATGAAGTTATTTTGAACAAAGTAATGAAGTTATTTTGAACAAAGTAATGAAGTTATTTTGAACAAAGTAATGAAGTTATTTTGAACAAAATAATTAAGTTATTTTGATATTTTTTTAAACAAATATTGAGAAAATAGTTTATATTGCAATGTTATTTTACATTTAATAACTTAAGAATTATTACAAATTTTTTTAAATTCTTGATTTCGCAATTAAAAGGTATTTTTTCAAAGATTTTACGCCCCCTTTAATGGGGCACATAATGGGGCGTATTTATCACAGTATTTTTTCATTTGAACTATTTCTTTCAATAGCTGCTCCAAAAATCATCGAAAAAACTTTATCCTAGGCTATTTTTTGTTGAAAATATTAATAGTTTTATACACCAGTCCGAATCGGCCTTTACTCGAATAAAGCAATGATTTTTAGCGTCAAATTTGAATTTTACCAATTCTACGCCGAATTTTGCGAAACATTTTTCAAACATTGTTGTTTAACAGTTTAAAGAATTAGTTGTTTTGTTGTTCAAAGAATTAAAAAAAAAGGAAATTTTTTTTAAGAAACAAAAAAGGAAAAAAAGGTAAATGTTTAAAATTGAAAACAAGGACATTAATTTGAAACGTTTAAAAAGCGTTTTAGGTACATAACAAAAATTGCTAAATTATAGGAATTTAAATACTTGCCGAAAATTGGCATTGTTACATAATGCCAAGCAATAACTTGCAATAATATTGTGAAAACGGTGCAGGATAAAATGCAGATTTTATTACACTTTCTCAAAACGCGAGAATCTTCATTGTCGTATTTAATTTTCCAGAATGTTTCTTCAGTGTACGAATTAAAATTCAGTACCTCATTTCGAGAATATACGAACAAACAAAGTTGCCCTAGGGCCGAAAAAACCACACTTGCACAAGGGGCGCAGTAAATTATTGCCTAATTTTTTTTAACAAATAATTTACTCATTTTATTAAAAAACGAAGCTTCATTGTTATAAATACGCATATCTAGTAAAATTGGATTTTATTATTAAAAAAAATCGAAAAATCAAAAGACTATGAAACTAAAAAACTAAAAGATTAAAAAACTAAGATACTAAAAAACTAAGAGACTAAAAAACTAAAGAACTAAAAGGCTAAAATACTAAAAAACTAAAAAGACTAAAAAACCAAGGAACTAAAAGACTAAAATACTAAAAAACTAAAAAGACTAAAAAACCAAGGAACTAAAAGACTAAAAAACTAAGAAACTAAAAGACTAAAAAACTAAAAAAAACTAAAAGACTAAAAAATTAAAAGACTAAAGAACTAAAAAACTAAAAGGCTAAAGAACTAAAAGACTAAAAAGATAATACACTGAACGACCAAAAAATCAAAATACCAAAAGTTTCAAAAAAATCTTTGTTATTTCCCAAGTTATTCAAGTTTTAAGAAAATATTACAATTTTCACTATTTATGCAATAACTAATTCAAAAATTATCAAAAGTGCTTCATCCTTGGCTTATTTTATCAAGAATTTAGACAGTTTGCAATACCTTGAACCACAGCCAAATAAAAAATGTTATTTGGAAATTATAAACAGAAGAGTATTTTCAATTTGAAATGCTTAAAACAAATTGCTGGAGAATTGAAAGTCCGTATGCAATAACTAACACAAATGAATCATCATTCTATTTTCGAGCCTGAAGGTCTGATAGAAAGAAAATTGTGCCTGATTTCGGAGGCGCTTATTGCACGCGGACCCTCAATTTTACACGGAAAAAAATGAATGTTTGTGGCAACCATATGTGTTGTTAAATATGAGACAACCACATTTTGTTGTTGACACAACAACATACATGGATGTGC
>WNHD01000910.1:0-36503 GCA_011057455.1 Ganaspis sp. Gsp50
AAAAAGATGTCAATGTTACTTTTTATAAATTTTAAATTTTTTCTCTATGAGGAAGCAAAATTTTCATGAAATGAACATAATTTTCCACTAGTTTATTTTCAGATTGTTCTTTTGCTACACTTGTTTATTACCATCACAAATTTTGTTTTTACCACAGCCGGTTCTACTTTTTCATAACCATTGTAATTTTTTGTTATTTACTTTGATTCCATTGAAGGTACAAAGGCATTGTCAAAACGATTCCTCGGTTTCGGTTTACAACAGAAAATTTTTCGAGTTACCTTGAATTTGAAAGAATACAAGTAGAAAATGCTGGGTAATAATTCCCAGGCATAATAAAAGCGGAGCTTGAAAACTGCAATTTTCTCTCGAGATTTGAATTCTCGGAATGGGAAAAAATCCGAACTCCTACGGTTTCGTGGTCTTATCTGAATCATTTTTTATATTTCAGCATGCTGGTTGATAAATTAGGCATTTTGGAAAAATCATTAAAATACCTCAATTATAGAAAACAAACTGAAATTCCTATCTTTGATCTACTAATCGACTTTTAATATTTGCATTTAGTCTTGTGTTTTGACACAGCAATTTTGAAGCTCTAGGTTTGGATTCTTTTTTTGATAAAGCGCGTATACTATACAGTGTACATATATTGCCACGTCTTTTTGTTGCACGTCTCATACTATAAAATCTTCAAAAAAACTTCGAAGAAGTGAAAAGAGTCATTTTCAAGTGTTAGTTGGAGTGTGTTAGACACATTGTCCAGATCTTTGAAAAAGTTCTAAAAACTTTCGATATGGTTATATTTTTAAATTTCACTTCATTGGGCATTAAACTTCAAAAAACTTCGGGGTGAAAAGTCTTGAGAATTCGATTCTTGAATTTCAAAGTTGACAGTTTAAAGGACCGTTTCCCTAATAATTCACCGACTTTATTTCTCTCCTCAAGGAGAAAACATATTTCCTGCTTAAGGAAAGTGGCGACAAAATACCGAGAATTTTTTGCCAAGGCAATCCAATAAAAACGTCATAAATGCAAACAGCCCCCTGAGGATCCTCCTACAAGGGTGCCTGATCCAGAATGCTAAGAGGACAGGTAAGTGTGGGAAGAAGTTGGTCACTTTGTGCAGTCAGTGTGTATTTTTTATGCGCCACACTCCATAATATATACACACATAGTAAATACACATATCCTTATATACCTGACTTGGCTTTCGAGAAGTGAAAAACCTGCATTCATTCTTTCTCATCATCACCCCATCCACCCTCTTCTCTTTCTTGCTTGCACTCCTCTATAGGACCTGCTTTAGGATCTCAGTGTGTATCCAAGCCGCGAAAGATGAATGATAGATTAGTCTGGAAAGCATCCCTATCTATCGTGCCGACGTCGAAAAATTAAGGAAAACTTGGCCATTTAACTTGTGAGATATATATCCAGAGGGAAGGAGTCGGAAAAACAGGCAAACCCCCAAGGACGTTATAATATAATAGCTGATTTAAATCCCCTTTTTCAAGAAACGCGCGCCTTTTTTTTCTTCTTCCTAGTGTATGAATTTCCGTAAATATTCTTTGAGGACAAAGATCCGGCACGAACTTTGAGGTTGGAATCGAGGATGTAAAGAATTCTTGGCAATTGTCAAAATGAAAGTTGATATTGTCGGTGAGATGCGAAATTTTGCTGAATAGGATGCTCGAGAGGATCCTTTAAATCGGTTATGATCGGTTCTCGATTTTTGAGGTTTTGTAATCCTTTAGCGCTCTTTGCCTTTGTGGGAAATTTTGTGTAATGTGTAGTTTTGGGCAGATGTCTTGAAACGTGTCTTGAAGTTTTGTGTGCAAAATTTTAAAAAATCAGAGATGCGTACGTACACTTCACTATAAAAGTTCCTTATATAGTGAAGTATACACTGAGAAAATGGGTCGGTTGAAAGTAACCGAAACACTGTTAATATAGCATCTGTAAACTTCTGCTGATTAAATTTAGCCGAATAACACGTTTACATATAATCGTCAGTTGTTTATAAGTAATCGTTTTACTCGGTTAAATTCAACAACTAAGTTTGCAGGTGCTATATTAACCGAGTCGTTTTCTCAGTGTAAAAGTTACTTATATAGTGAAGTATAAAAGTTACTTAAAAAAATCAATTTGATACTTAAAAGTATATCAAGTCAAAAACAATATAAATATATAAAACATATATATATATATACCTAAAGGTATAACCAAAAGGTTGATACCAAAATGTATAATTTTATTGCCAAAAGTATAAAATTACAAAATCATGATCAATTCGATTCTTTTGAAATAAGTAGGATAATCTTAAGTTAGCTGTGAATTACTATAGGTTAGTCAATCATAAAGTTTGTCAATCGCAGGTTATTATGTCGGTTCGAGGCCGAAAGATCGCCCTAAAGAGTGAGATCTTCATAGCTTATCGTAATTGTTGATAAAATGGGTTCTAAACTATTTTTCACGTGAGTCGCTTTGCCCCCCAAGAAGTTGGAGGAACTAGACTTCTGCAAATCCATCACTGTCGCTATATTGGAACATCGTTACAATACAATATTGCCATGTTCAATGCATCTTCCACTTTGCGTTCATTCATCAGTTGCACAACTTCTTGACACACCTAGATTCTTCAAGTTTGCAAATGGACTCTGGTCTCCGGTCAGTTCAAACTTTGACCATTCTCGAAATAGGAAAGCCTTTGTAAATGGTGCTCCAAGCTTAAACGAATCATGTTTTATTTCGACTATTCTTTCGCAAAGGCCTCGATACGCAATGATTCCTGCCTTCTTTATGTACAATCTCCAGAAGAAGATCCTTCCTTGTCCTTTCTTAAGGACACCTACCTTCCATTCCCGCCCACGCCAAGAAAAGTCCATTCAAAACTCTGGACTCGAACATCCTGGGAAAGATTGACCGAGCTCTAGTGTGAAAAACATTCTTAAATAAAAGAAATTCTCAAATCTATTAACTTCTCTATACTCGAGAGATGTGCTTCAAAGTGGCTTCAAAGACTAAGGAGATACCTTCGGAGATGCCTTAAAAATACCTTTAAAGATACCTTCAAAGATTTTAAAAATGCCTTTGAAGATACCTTCAAAGATTTCAAAAATACCTTTGAAGATACCTTTAAAGATGCTTTCAAAGATGCCTTTGAAAATACCTTTAAAGATGCTTTCAAAGATGCCTTTGAAAATACCTTTAAAGATATTTCAAAGATACCTTCAAGACTATCTTGAAAGATCTTAAAAATGCCTTCGAAGATACCTTTAAAGATGTTTCAAAGACACCTTCAAAAATGTCTTTGAAGATTTTAAAGATGCCTTCGAAGATACCTTTAAAGATGTTTCAAAGATTTTAAAGATGCCTTTAAAGATACCTTTAAAGATGTTTCAAAGCTACCTTCAAAAATATCTTTAAAGATTTTAAAGATGCCTTCGAAGGTACCTTTAAAGATGTTCCAAAGACACCTTTAAACATGTTTCAAAAACACCTTCAAGAATATCTTCAAAGATTTAAAAGACGCCTTCGAAGATACCTTTAAAGATGTTTTAAAGACACCTTTAAAAATGTTTCAAAAATATCTTCAAAGATTTTAAAGACGCCTTCGAACATACCTTTAAAGATGTTCCAAAGGCACCTTTAAACATGTTTCAAAAACACCTTCAAAAATATCTTCAAAAATGTTAAAAACGCCTTCGAAGATACCTTTAAAGATGTTCCAAAGACACCTTTAAAAATGTTTCAAAAACACCTTCAAAAATATCTTCAAAGATTTTAAAAACGCCTTCGAAGACACTTTTAAAGATACTTCCAAAGATACTTTTAAACACACTCTCAAAAATACCTTCAAAGATACCTTTTGGAACTACTTTCAATAGCTATGCAAACACTTTGAAAACTCTCTTCGAAGCCACCTTCACGTGAACTCGAATTGTGCGGAATTTTTGATTTCCAAGCGGATCAAATTGAAGAAGATCGGTTGTGGAAAGTGTATCCAAAGGTTGAATAATGATGATCCACTTAAGTGTGTGGAAAAATCATCAAAGGCGTTGAATGCGAAATTTTGAGGTCGCTTTTATTAGTTCTCGGGTTTGGCTTCATTGTCTGGCTTCTTCTAGCTTTCCGATCCATTTTCCAGTGAATTTTTCTTTCTCTTAAAGATCAGCTTTCGGTCTCTGGGTTACGCCCTTGCCCTGTTACCGGCAGATAAACAGGTTGACGTTTTGGGCTCCCAGGGTATTTATCAGCGCCTTCCAAGAGGCCGGACTGACCAAAAGGCGCCTTCTTCTGGGTGGGATGTTTCATTTCACTTTCATTTCTTTCG
Source organism: Ganaspis sp. Gsp50 (assembly GCA_011057455.1). NCBI lineage: Eukaryota > Metazoa > Arthropoda > Insecta > Hymenoptera > Figitidae > Ganaspis > Ganaspis sp. Gsp50. The sequence continues at coordinate 4,334 of WNHD01000910.1, forward strand.
GGACCTTTCTACGTTTTCATTTTAGCGGGAAAATTCACCGACTCAAGTGTCTACTTCCCTTATTAAATCATACTCGGATTACTTTTAGATTATGTCTACAAAATTTAAACAATAAACAATAAAAATCGTCTTTGTTCTATAAATCATTCACTTCACAGAATGTGATCTTAAACGTTTGAATAGAAATCACAAAAGTTGTAATTTCGAATGTAAAAATCGACAATAGAGGATCCAACTGAACTTAAAAGTAATCAAATTGATATTAAAAGTACCAAATTGATATTTAAAGTACCAAATTGATATTAAAAGTACCAAATTGTTATTTAAAGTACCAACTTGATGTTAAAAGTACCAAATTGATATTTAAAGTACCAACTTGATATTAAAAGTACCAAATTGATATTTAAAGTACCAAATTAATATTAAAAGTACCAAATTGATGAAGATTTCGTCATCAATTTGATACTTTTGGCATGAAGTTGATACTCTTTGGCATCATGTTGATATTTTCGAAAAAACTGTATGTTTATGTTAACACGAAATGTTAATTAATCGCTTTCTGGAGAAACACAATAGAAACAATAGAGAGTTTATTTCGCTTTTTTACAGATCAATCTTTTTCGTTACTCTTGGGATAATTTTCGATCATTAATTTCATCGATTTCAAAACACTACTAATAGTTTTCTCTCATGTTTTTCGAATCAATGGCTCGTTTAAAAAATTTGCTTCTTCTTAATTTTCACATGGTTGTTAATTTGTATGTCATCAATATTGGAAACAGGCGAAACTGAAAGAGGAAACCCTACACAGACGGAGGCATGTCAATTCCACAAAATCGTAATTCTCTACCACTGACAGGTCTCTGGACACTTGCTGGCGACAATATGTGATGGTTCTTGCTTTCACGTATGGTCCAAATATGTTTGCTTTCAGTGATCTATGTGTCGCACAAATACTACAGTTTGAAGTATAAAAACAACCGCGTAGCAACAAGCACATGTTTAAACATTGTAAAAATATTTTTGACATTACAAACACAATGGTCGTCTGTTTAGTTTAATAATAATGTTCTTAAAATTATCATATAGAATTGGAAACAAATCTTTGGTATACTAAAAATTGATCTCATTGAAGATGAAAACGTTGTCATTGAAATTTCGAAAGAATTGAATCCAGGAAACAAATTGATAACATTTTTATCTTAAATACAATTTTTTATTTGAACAATATTTTTTTTATTTTAACAATATTTTTTTTATTTTAACAATATATCTTTTATTTTAACAATATTTTTTTTATTTTAACAATATATCTTTGATTTTAACAATATTTTGTTTATTTTAACAACATTCAGATGTTGTTTTAGTTGATGGTAGTTTGTTAATACAGTTTCTTTAACCACAAATATAACAAAATACATTCCATTTTTGAGAATGATTTTTGAAATTTCGATTTTAATATTAAAACACATTTAACGTATTTAATACCCACGTTTCTAATTTCCACAAAGCAATAAATTAACCACAATTAGGATTTCTTTGGAAAAAAAACCAGAAGGCACAGATCCTTTTTTCGATCCGGCTAATTTTTCGTTTTAAAAATTTGGACTCGTTTTCCAGAGCATATGTTCTGAAGTGTACCTTCTCCGAATTTTGCGGAAGGTAATAGGGAAATTGGCGAGGCGGGATACAATATGTGAGGCAATTTTTCTCGTGTTGAAGTCGAAAGAACAACGAAACAGCCACTTAGTGTCGGAAAGAGAAAGAAATAGTATGAAACGAGCGGAAAATGGTCATTCTGTTAACAAAATCCAAACCAAATAGCATTTTTCTCGACGATTATTGTTTTCTGAATTCTGGAAGGCCAAGGTCTGATGCCCACTGTGGAATCTGGTCATTTTGGATCCTCTTCCGCCCTTCCTAGTCGCCCACCAACGAATATATTCCTGCTTCTTTCCAAGGCTCTGGTTACTGTGGCACCAGCAGGGGATGAGATGAAGTTTTTAAAAGACCTTTTGTCCCATGCAACGGGGGTGCACGTGCGAGAAAGATAGGCTATGTGTAGGAGTGCGAGAATAAAGGGTCGAGAGAAAGAGAAAGAGAGAGGAAAGTGTCTGGCGGCCCTTTAAATCTTGGCATTTAAAAATGGCGTCCGTCCCGACGTTTAAATTCCAAATCCATCTAGGACTAGTTTTGGGTCAGTTCTCACAATCAGCTGAGCGACCGACCCAACAGATCTTTTTGCCGATGCAGGTTTTTAAAAAAAGAACATGAAAAATTTAGTTTTGGGAATCTCAGGGGACGATCTAATTGCATGTTGTCTCATTCATAGCTTAGACAGGCCTCAATCTTTGGTGTGAAAATTGTCAACACAAAAGACTAATTACCTTTTTTGCCGAGGCATTTTAAAATCGATGAAGAAGTTATTTGGAAAAATGTGAAAAACGTTAGCAGGTCGAAAACAGGATTTCAGAGTCAAACTTTTCTTGGTGGTACTAATTAAAATTTGATCTTGATGCTTTCTTTTTGATTTTTGACTCTAAGGATTCTCCTTTCCGTCATAAAATTGAGTTTTGCTTCCTCGTTCTTTTTCTTTTTATTTTGTGACTTTTAAGGCTTCTTTTTTTTGGTTTTTATTAGGAATTATTGTAGGTGTTTATTTGTCTGGAGTGCTACTGCACGTCTCTAGGTTGCGCGAAAGATTTGTGCGCATCGCTAGATTGCGCGGAGCTCTTCTGCGCATTTCTAGTCTGCGTGGGGCACTTCTGCGCATCTTTGGGTTGCGTGAAACTTTTCTGCGCATCTCTAAGTTGCGCGAGGCTCTTCTGCGCATCTGCAAGTTGCGCAAAGCTTTTCTACGCATCTGCAAGTTGCGCAAAGCTTTTCTACGCATCTCTAGGTTGCGCGGGACTTTTACGCACAATCAAAACTGCTTTGTGCTCATATTTCCTCCTAAAAAAATTTTTAGTTTCATTTATTTCGTTTCGTATTGTTTTTGATAAACATTTTTGTGCTCCTAATTTTAATAAATAACTTTCTGTTTACATTTTTGATAAACTATTTTGAATTCATGAACCATTTTGTAAAAAGTTTTTGATAAAGTGTTTATTTGCGTTTCTAACTTTCATAACCCATTTCTACTTTACATTTTTGTGAAATATTTACATTTTTGTGAAATATTTAAATTTTTGTGAAATATTTAAATTTTTGTGAAATATTTAAATTTTTGTGAAATATTTACATTTTTGTGAACTATTTACATTTTTGTAAACAATTTTGATTGTCTATGTCTATATTGATGTCTATGTTGACTAGGTGCACTTAATCCGGATTGTATTACTCTGCATGGGGATTTAAGTAGTTGCGAAATATGTGAGCCGTTTCCTGGCTCCAGAAGATTAATTTAATTGTTTGATTTTACTATTGAAGACTTCTTTGTTGTCTGTCTTTTTTTGGTATTTTGGATCAGGGGGTATAAGCTTTCTGGAGACCTGTGATTTCTGTTTTCTAAGTCCTCAATAGTTTGCCGACGTCCAGGGAACTTCATTGTAAGGGTGCCAAATCTACCCGTTTTCCTTCTCGTCCTCATAAGGTGCAGCTTGTCACGCGAGAATCCCCGCAGCACTATTTCAATGGCAACTTCGCAGAATTAACTAGTATAGGCATCCAATATAATTCTTCATCCTACAGGAAACGCAAACTTGCAACTATAACTCTTAGCTATCCTTGGCAGATAATTTGTTTCCACTTCAAAAACGCATTTCTATACTCTCATTCATTCATTCTTCATTTGCTCACACAACTCTAAATCAAATCCAGAATACGTGCAGATTTGCCATACATAAATAGACTGCCCATGGTCCAGAATACATTCTTCTTGCTTGATTTTTTACTGCATCATTAATTCTTGCTGCATCTTTCAGGAATTTTGTTCAAGCTTTTTGGTTTTTTTTCGTAATTGTTCCGATTCCTGAAAAATGTAAATTTGACAAAGGACTGGAACAATGAATTGAAAATATTGAAACAGAATGTACATGTGTCACTGTGTATAGGAATATGATTTTAGAGGAATACGATTTTAGAGGAATATGATTTTAGAGGATTATGGTTTTAGAGGAATATATTCCTAGTCCTGTGTTTCCATTCCTTAGACAATTTTTACGTTTTCTTGATGAACTCGGTTTATATTTATTTTCAGACTTCCTGTGTTTGATTGATTTGAGAGTTAAGATCTCATTGTTGTCCTTTGAAGACTCAATAAAGGATAGGAAAATTTCTAAAGGATTCTGAAAAAGAACAGAGGAGGATAAAGGGAGCATTAAAATGTTTATAACAAGAAAAATATAACCTGCTAATGAAAATTTGAGACTCATTCTCTCTTGTGGGCTTCCAGAATAGATTGACATGAACCTTAAGAAGGTGCACAAAGAACTAAGGCGGCTTCTTTTTGAATCCTCGAGGCCTTGAGACCTCTCAGCTGATGGTTCTTGCGTTTCTTTAAGAAAAGGCCAAGTTTCGGGCATTTAAAAATGTCTGCTATCCAATTCTCGTCACAACTTTTCTGTTTGTCCTCTTTTTAAATATCCCTTCTTTTTAAATGTCCCACTTTATCTAGCTTAACTCAAAATTTCTGGACCATTTTACTCAAAATGAAGTGTAACAATATCAGTCGGTGGTATTTAAACTGTGGTATTTCTATTAAAATCTATTAAATCGAGAGTTTCTGAAAATTGTCAAAATCATTCGCTATTTGACTTTTAAAATCTTTCTCTATTTGGTTTTTAAAATCATTTGCTATTTGATTTTTAAAATCTTTCTCTATTTGATTTTTAAACTCTTTAGATTTTTGATTGCTGCGGTCTGTACGGAATGATCATTCGTTTTTCGGAACTGTCGTCAATTTCGTGTATTTTTGTACGTTTGCGAAAAATACAGACATTTTAAAGTTTGGATAAAGTAGACTCAACAGTAGTAGTAGTAGTAGTTTTGTCTGTTGTAGAGAAAATGTGGTTCTTCACATTACATTAGAGGGTTCCTAGAATGTTTCTAGCACTTGTTTCCGAGGAGGATGATTCATTTTGAGCAACCTTGTGAAGCTGTTGTCAACCTTAAGGACACAACGGTGCACAAATTTTGCCAGCGGAAATGAAAACAATGGGTTTAAAATTGGCTTCCTCTGCATGTGAAAACAATGCTATTTATAGACCAAAGATGTTTGACCAAAGACATTTGTTTCTTTATAATCCTGAAACAATTGCCAGTTCTTCTAAAAGCTTCTGTTTAAGATATAGCTAAAGATAGTGTCTATAATGTTCAAATTAGTCTGATTTTTTTTTGGTAGCATGTTATATTTACGCCAATTTCATATGTTAGCTTGATATCTTTAAGTTAGCCAGATACAATTAAGGTTTAAGATATCTTAATAAGCTTGAAGTTAGCGCAATGTGAAGTTAAAAATTATTAAGGTTCTAATGATAGTTTTAAGGATGTTGAGAAGTATAATTAAGGTTTATTGTTGATTGTTGTTGTTGTTATGATTGTTCTAAGGTTCTATTGTTTCAAAGTTGAGCAGAATTATTGAGTTTTTAAAGATGGTTCTAAAGATTGGCAAAGTTGAGGCGAATTATTAAGGTTCTAATTATGGTTCTGAAGATAGGCAAAGTTGAGAATTATTAAGGTTCTAATGATGGTTCTAAAGATAGGCAAAGTTGAGAGGTATTAAGGTTCTAGTGATGATTCTAAAAATTGCCAAAGTTGAGAAATATTAAGGTTCTATTGATGGTTCTAAGGATCGTCAAAGTTGAGAATTATTAAGGTTCTAATGATGATTCTAAGGATTGGCAAAGTTGAGACGAATTATTAAGGTTTTAATGATGGTTCTAAAAAGAGGCAAAGTTCAGAATTAATAAGATTCTATTGATGGTTCTAAGGATAGGCAAAGTTGAGAAAAATTATTAAGGCAGAAGTAGGAACGATGGTTGATCTTGAGCCGGATGTTATTTGCCGCACTAAATGATTGAAGAGCGTGCCTCTTTGTACATTTACACCTTTCTCAAAACCGTTATGGTCCCAGGAAAGCACGAGTACTCCACGCGATCGAATCTAACGCAAAGAAACAGGATGTAGGGACTGCTTTGATTTTGAGGTGCTTCCGCCTACACTTTGATGCGGTGCTCTTTTATATTTTATTCCCGAAGACGATTCTCGAGTGTTGTTCGATCTATATGACGAACAGGAAGCGCATTAACACGAGACGGAAGTGAGTTTGTCGGGAAAGCACGGAATACCCCATTTTCTAAATTTCCGTTGGTATTTGATTCGCGGAACTTCCCTACTTTCATTCATTGCAGATCCGGCTGTCGTATCAATGAACTGCTCCAAGCAACTGAATCCTCTCATTGAAGCAACTGCATCATCTCATTCAGTAAAAAGTTGCTAGCTAAAAGGAAACAGTTCGTAGCTAAAAGGAAACAGTTCGTGGCTAAAAGGAAACAGTTCGTAGCTAAAAGGAAACAGCTCGTGGCTAAAAGGAAACACTATGTTTAAAGATATTCTTCAATCCAATCTGTCCATGTTAAGTAACTGTTCAATATAAGAGATGAGAAATAACTTGTTGTTCAGGAATGAACAAAAGCGCTGACAAAATTGAAAAGCATTTGCGGGACAATTTACATTTAGAAAGAAGTAAATTTGTTATTATTCTTCAACTAGGTAGTCTTAGCAACAAAGGAACATCTGGTGAAGGCCGTTCATGCCTCGTGCCATAAAGTTTGGTTTTACAAGCATTCTTCTTATGGACCAACTATGTTTCCGAGAAGATAGCTTTCTATCGGGTTTACCTGAAGGAACAGACTCTTGGAAACAAAAGGCAGACAATAATATTCAAGCTGTTGGTCAGAGAGAAATATGGAAAGGTGTCGTTGCCATCCAATTAGATGGGTCATTGCTTAAATCTGTAAATTGTCAAACGAGAGATTAAGAATTTCTAGAGTGGAGGTTCCTTTGAAGGCGGAGCCCATCCATGGTTACACTATTTGAAACCTAAACTCAGAGAGTACTGTACTTTATGGCCCGTGCCAACCGTCGGGGGTTCACCTTTCGGGTTTAAAGTTTCTAAACTGAAGCCATGAATCGAGATCGAAGTGAGCAAAAGCCACCTACACGACAGGTAAGAGACATGTGTTCGTGCAGGGTGTACCTACTTGTTCCTTGACACAGGTACCGGCACAACTCAGGTGAGAGGGCTTTTAGGAGCCTTTGGAAAAGAGCGGATGCACGCCTCGACAAAGTTCTTTTTACTGAAATTTTATCGGCTCGTTACCCTACTTTAATGTATGAAATTCTTTGTCTGTCTGAGGGTGGGGGTTTATTAGCACAACTACGTCTTATTTCGTCTTTATTTCTCCGCTTTGTTGCTTCTTGATGTTTTGCCAAACAGTTTTCAGGTCTTGTCAAACATTTTTAGTGTTTTCACAACTACTTTTGATGGTTTGACAAATTTTTTGTTATTTAACAAAGATTTTTTATGTTTTCACAAACATTTTTAGTGCTTACCAACTATTTTTGATATGTTTGACAAACTTTTGATGATATACCAAACATTTTTGACGATTCATGAAACATTTTTGATGTTTTACCAAACATTTCGATGTGTTGATAAACATTTTTGATGTTTTGGCAAACATTTTTAGTGTTTACCAATAATTTTTGATATGTTTCTCAAATTTTTGATGATATACCAAACATTTTTGATGTTTTGTAAATTTGTTGATGATTTACCAATCATTTTGATGTTTTAACAAATGTTTTTGATGTTTTACCAAACATTTTTTATGTTTTGACAGATATTTTTAGTGTTTACCAACCATTTTTGATGTTTCTTAAATTTTTGATGATATACCAAACATTTTTGATGCTTCATTAAACTTTTTTGATGTTTTATCAAACATTTCAATGTTTTAACAAACATTTTTGATGTTCTGGCAAATTTTTGATGATTTACCAAACATTTTGATGTTTTAACAAACGTTTTTGATTTTTTATGAAACATTTTTGATGTTTTGGCAAACAGTTTTAGTGTTTACCAATCATTTTTGATATGTTTCCCAAATTTTTGATGATATACCAAACATTTTTGATGTTTTGGAAATTTTTTGGTGATTTACCAATCATTTTGATGTTTTAACAAATGTTTTTGATGTTTTACCAATCATTTTTTATGTTTTGACAAATATTTTTAGTGTTTACCAACCATTTTTTATGTTTCCCAAATTTTTGATGATATACCAAACATTTTGATATTTTAACAAACGTTTTTGATCTTTTATCAAATATTTTTAATGTTTTGATAAACATTTTTACTATTCACCAACCATTTTTGGTATGTTTGTCAAATTTTGGATGATTTACCAAACATTAAATGATTCATTAAATAGCATTAGATGATTCATTAAACATTTTTGATGTTTTACCAAATATGTACTTTTTCTTATATGGAACAAAATTTTCAGCGTTTCAATCAATTTTATGTAATAATCATGTTGCTAGATTCGAATTAAACATTAGCTTCATATGTATAGCTTTTTATATTAGCTTCACATATGTATGCTCATATTAAATATTAGCTTCACTTGTATAGGTTCATATTCACTTGTATAGGTTCATATTCACTTGTTTAGGTTCATATTCACTTGCTTAGCTAAATGATGATCCAAAATTCAAATGATGATAAAAAATTAACTTGTTGATGATTTAAATGACTAATTGATGCCAATTAGTCTACAAATGTTGCAGATTTTGCAAAATTTCGAAAACTTTAATTGATTATTCAAAAAAATTCGTAGATTATAGAATATTTTCTTTTTTCTCTCTTTTGTTTTTTTATCTTCGCATCCTGCCTTTTTGTAAATATTCTAATGAAACGTTCCCATGAAATCTTACATCTGACACTTGAAATCATAAGCATTATTATATGTGCTCTTATGAATAGATTGACTTTTCTCAGGTTTCTTTTTGAACCCATTCTCGTATTGACGCGCTACAAACCTAACATCTGATCAGTATTCAGGGTGCGGAAAATGCAAAAGAATTCCTGAGCAGGCGCCAAGAGTTTCCGGTAACTCTCAGAACCTGAGAATCCCTCTATTGACTTTGTTCAGAGAAACTAAATTTTGCATATGGAAATTTACATTTTTTACCGAATGTTTTACCTTTTTAGCTTTCGTTTTCGTAAACTGCAATTTTTGTAAATCAATATAAATCACTAGCATAATTTTCCGCAGGGCAAATTTTAGTCAAAATTTCTAAATTAGGTCTAAATTTTCGTCAAATATCGATTGCCATGAGAACAAAATTTGCAGAAAAATCTACAGAATAATGTACATTTTTTGCATTTAAAAAACTGAGAATGATTTCTGCGGCATTTAGATTCTGTGAGCTGTTATTGTCGGCAAATTTCGTTTGTGGCGATTAAGATATAAAGCAGCTGTGAAGAAAAAATGCTCGGAAATGTGTAACAATTAATTGGTAAAGGAATGTTGATACCTAGGAAAGAAAATGCTGAAAAGAATCTCTTTTATAGTGGGTTCAATTCAGCAATTCCAGGAACTGTCAACGGATTTTTGAAAATACGTTATCTGTACTATCCTCATTCTTCATATGTTTGTCTCATTGCATGTGTTGGTGCAGTGACGGTTAGAATTTAAGAGATTGCGATGTTCTTTCTTTTCTCTGTGATTCTACACCCCCACTTTGGTATTTTTTATCCCTCTCCTCTGAACCGCTCCAGTGTTTCGGTTTTCATCTACCCCACCAATTTCTCCTGAATCTCTTCTTCGCTTCTTCTACTTCTACTTCTCTATACCATACTAAGTCCTCCCACTATTTCATTTCGCGTTCTTAGCACACACGCTTAAGAGCACATTCCGGTATCAGCTTCTCTCTGGCATCGCAACAGCGACGGTTTTCTTGAAGAAGAGCCGCCGGCGCTCTCGAATGACCGTAAAGCCCATTCACAAGACCAAAACAGTTTTTGGACTTCGCGGAAGACGCTTGAAAATCTAGACCTGCACAAAGAAGCCACCATCAGTATTAAAATTTAGACCTTATGGATTTTCATTGTCGGAGAAATCTCGAGTAAATACCTTCTCATCAATTGTGGCCACTTCTATGATCATTGTAGCGATCGGTACAGTTTTTTTATTCGTTTTTAGCCATCTGAGAACATTTCGATACTTTCCGGGAGGTGTCGGATTTGATTTCAGCTTCGCTCGGCACGTGGAACGTTGGGAAGGAGAATTTGTGGATTGAAAGTAGCTTGAAATTAATTGGGGATTAATTAATCGATACGCTAAGATTTGAGTAATTGGTGACCCTGGGTCAAAGGTATCTATCCGTTCGCACCCAATTTTTGTTGGTTTCGACCCTTCAAATCTTAATTCTTCATTTTTGCTTTAAACCCAAACATAAAAGTAACCTAAAACTAACCTAAAAGTAACCTAAAACTAACCTAAAACTAACCTAAAACTAACCTAAAACTAACCTAAAACTAACCTAAAGCTAACCTAAAATTAACCTAAAACTAACCCAAAACTAACCTAAAACTAACCCAAAACTAGCCAAAAACTAACCTAAAACTAACCTAAAAGTAACCTAAAGTTGTAGGAAAAACAATTTTATCTTGATGTGTTTTTAGTTTTCATTTTATCGATACTCTCAATAGTTTACCGAAAACTTAGTTATTTACCTTTTAAAATTTTTACTCACTATTTAACTAAGCTAATACTTACAACTTAACTAATACTTATAACTAGCTATTGATATTCTCATCATCAGTAATGAGAAGGTGCGATTAATTACAAATTAATTACAACAAATTAAATTTGTGCGATTTTTTACATGGTTGAAGTTCACAACATTTTATCAACGATAAAAAAAAGATGAATGAATGAATAAAAAAAAAAAAAATGCAATCAAGCGAAATTTTATAAACATTTTGGCTATGGTTTTTTACATTTAATGGTTTTAGGCACTTTTTGGCGCTTCAATGATTGTAAAGTGCGTCCCATTTTTAACACCATCTCTAGTAATCACAAATCTGTAACATCCGCTTCCAATTTCAAGTATAACAAATGAAAAGCATATAATGAGGGTCGAAAAAAGTCATCTTTAACATAGTATACCAAATTTCTTTCCGGAAAAGTGAATATCGATGTGTGTTTGAGAGGAAATTCTGAAAAATGAAGGCACTTGACGTGATGGAAAGGACAAATATTTGACAAGTTTCCTTGTTTGCAGGGAAAAAAATGTCTCATTATAAAACTGAAAAGTTTTTCGGGTCGGTGGTTTGCTGAGGGTCCAGAAGGCAAACAGAGCCGCTGATAGAAGTAGGACGAGATTCCTCCCAAATTCTCGAATGGTAATTTTTCAAATCACCTTTTAGGTAGAGCCACAACCACCTATATTTTGTAACCTAGCATGCGAACCTCAATCTTGCGACCACCGAGTGAAAAATCATTTCTTTAACTTTTGCCCAAGATTCTCTTCCATCGTTAAGGCGTGAAGAAAGAAGTTCATCACTCGAAAAATGCCCGTAATTTGCGGTTCCCGACTTGGTAAATGCTTCTTAATTTTCACTCTGTTTCGTAATTTTCAGTATAGAAAGTGCTGCTGAAATACTTTGGAACTGACTTTGGAATTTTTGGTGGAAAACGGATTTTCTTTTTGGATTTTCAGTGGAAAATGCTTCCAGATTTGCAGTATAGATATTTTAGTGTTAATATAGCACTTATTCTTTTCTGTTTGTGAGCTTTAGTTTGAAAATAATAATTTTGCAAACAATTTTATAGGAGGATTATTAAAATTAACGAATTCGTTTGCATGTAATTAGCGAAATATTACATGAAGGAAGCCTTACCTTCCCCAAGAAGTCAAGCATCGGTGGGTTCAAACTTCCGTAGGTTTTCCGTGTACATAATTACACCTGTAAGATAACCATATGTCGTGTGCTTAGGACACCATTCCTTACTCTATAGTACGGCAAAAAATGTTGAGGTAAAAACTTTCGTTTTCAACCCGTGTTCTTTATTTTAAAAAAAAGAAGTGTTCTTTATACTAAAAGTCAGTTTTTACAGAATTATGATAAGGGGAACTTTTTTTGTTAAATAGGAAAGGAAACTTGTTTAAAAAAAGTACACTTGAAGAAAAGGAAAGAAAAAAAAAGAAAAGAAAAAAAGAAAAGAAAAAAAGAAAAGAAAAAAAAAGAAAAGAAAAGAAAATACACTTTTTGTTTAAAAAATTACTCGGAGAAGCAATGGTTTTAATAGAAAATTACTCAGAGGTTGCATTTTTTTCTTTATAGAAAAATGATGTTAAGATTTCATTTCCATTAAAAATGGCTACAGAAAAACTTCTTTTTCTGAAAAAATTGCGCTAAAATGGTAATTATAAAATTTCAAATTTTGCAGACTATTCAGTATTTTAGCAATACTTGAATAGTCTGCAAAATTTGAAAGCATTTTTGTTTTTGCTTTCTCATAGGGAAGCATTGTTTTAAAAAAATATCTATGGGGTGGTTGGTCTTTCTTTGAAAAAAATTGTGAGCGTGTGGAATATCTATTTTTTGAAAAATTAAAAATGTCGAATTGTTCGTTTGATTTAAAACTTGGTAGAAAGGAATGTTTCTTTTGTTTTAGATTTAGAATTTTACATGACTATTACTAGAGGAACATGGATTTTCTTAGTTGCTTCATTATCCTCCCATCACATCGGCACGTCAAACGTGGTTCGAATATTTATCTTAAAGTGTTAAAACTTCTCGGAATTCTTATGAACATTCGCCAGTCACATTAAACTATTCACATTTCGAAAGATTTCGTTTCAAAACTTTGACGATACGCTCTTTAAGAAACAATTATTTACTAATTTACGAAAAATCTACGAACTTCATTATCGAACAATCCTCAGCATCCGAAAATAAATTTCTTAATTAGTTACTAATGTTTCAATTGGTTTTGAATAGATTCATTATTCTTAAGGATTGCAAGGTTATATTTTGTAGAGTAATTTTGAGTCAATGATAAATTGCTATGTTTCATTATTAGCCGAAAGTTAATTTTGGAATGAAATTAATTTTGATTCCAAGATTCATTTTGAATCCAAGATTCATTTTGATTCCAAGATTCATTTTGATTCCAAGATTCATTTTGAATCCAATATTCATTTTGATTCCAAAATTCATTTTGATTCCAAGATTCATTTTGATTCCAAGATTCATTTTGAATCCAATATCCATTTTAATTCCAAGATTCATTTTGAATCCAATATTCATTTTGAATCCAATATTTATTTTGATTCCAAGATTCATTTTCTGACAAACAAAAGTTTTGAAACAAAGTTAGTTGTGCATCAAAGATTAGTTTGGAAGCAAAATCTATTTTATATTAAAAATTACTTTAGTTCAGAAGCTCGATTTCATACCAAAAACCACTTTTGTGTCGAACATCGATTTGTTATTTCAAAGATCAATTTGGAATTAATGATTATAGTTCTATAAGAATTAAAGATTAATTTTGTATCAAAGATTAAATTTGAATCAAAGATTAATTTTGTATCAAAGATTAAATTTGAATCAAAGATTAATTTTGTATCAAAGATTAATTTTGTATCAAAGATTAATTTTGTATCAAAGATTAATTTTATATCAAAAATTACTTTTGTATCAAAGATTAATTTTATATCAAAAATTACTTTTGTGCCCTAAAATAGATTTCGTACCAAAAATCAATTTTAAATCAAGGATAAATTTTTAATCAAAGATTACTTTTATATCAAAGATTAGCTTCGTATCAAAGAATAGTTTTGTGTCAAAGATTATTTTTTCATCAAAGATTAGTTTTGCATCAAAAATTAATTTTGCATCAAAGATAAGTTTTCTGACAAAGATTACTTTTATTCCTAAGATCAATTTCGTGACAAAGATCATCAGTTTGATTATTTTAAACGAAAGATTAGTTTGAAGTGAAGAATTAATTTTGAGAGCCCTTTGTTCATTGACTTTTAACTATTTACAAATTCACATTTCGTCCCAAATATATCCAGTTAATTCAGAATGCATAGCTTCTAAATTTAGATGGGCATTGTTGATAAATAGGTTAAGGCGAAATTGGCTTTTGGACTAAAATTAGACGGCAAACGAATTCAAGTCAAAATCCGGTCCTTATTTAATTTTGCATGACTATTGAAATTTCAAATCTCTATCATCTACATTCTACCTGCGGTATCGGTTTGACGTTTGATCCTCACATCATTAGAGGAAACTGGTTTCGTTTCATAATATGTATGTAAAACTTTGAGAATTCATCAGGGGATGAGTTGTCGTTGCTGTGTTTGTTGAGAAAATAATATGTATGTACCTATTGGGCTCATTGGCAGAATACCTGAGATCTCAGCACTTGAAATGTGTCCTCAACTTGTGAGCATGCATGGTACCACACGAGCTTTCTTCACTCTGTGGTAGCGGTACTTTAACCGTCGATTCTTGCCGGTATCTCCCGCCTTTTTATTTTTGCCATCCTCTTCGTTTCTTCTATACCTTCGAGTTCGTTTCTCATACCCCCGACTTCGTTTCTTCTTTTTCCTTTTTATTTTAGGCTTTTTTCTTCTTTCTTTTCTGCTGCCTCCCAAAGGAATGTTTCTCAAGAAAGCAGCGACCTCAAACTGACAACAAACTTTGCCTTCAACCCTTTGTTTATATTTTTCTTTTCCGTGACAAATATTTTTCAACCCATTTTGTAACCTGCTCTGGGTCAAGGTGAGGTTTGTTGGCTTTTAATTTACATATTTGCCGGGGAATTTATTTTTTGGGGAACTATTTTAATCTTTAGTAGCGTCTGTGCTGTGGGGGAAATAAGTTCGTTAAACTTTCGTTGAATGTTTCTAACTTTTGCAAGGGGATGTAATTTATTATTTAATTGATAATTTGGCAAATTTTTAATAAATTGTTGAACAATTTTCACTGAATTCAATAAAATTTAAATACAATGAAATATGCTGAAGAGTACAGGAGGTTTTAAAGTAGTCAATTAAAGTTTCGTGAACTGTACTTTAAAGTTTCGTAAACTGCACTTTAAAGTTTCGTGATTTGTACTTTGTGTTTTATGTACTTTATGTACTTTAAATTGCACTTTAAAGTTTCGTGATTTGTACTTTAAAATTTCGTAAACTGCACTTTAAAGTTTCCTAAACTGCACTTTAAAGTTTCGTGATTTGTACTTTAAAATTTCGTAAATTGCACTTTAAAGTTTCGTGATTTGTACTTTAAAATTTCGTAAACTGCACTTTAAAGTTTCGTGATCTGTACTTTATAGTTTCGTTAACTGCACTTTATAGTTTCCTGAACTGTACTTTAAAGATTCCTGAACTGCACTTTAAAATTTCCTATGCCTTAATTTAAAGTATCCTGAACTGCACTTTAAAGTTTCCTAAACTGTAATTTAAAGTTTCTTGAACTGTACTTTAAAGTTTCCTGAACTGATCAGCATATTTTAATGAAAGAAATTAATATTTTAGCTATTTATTAAACGTTTGCTAAAGTAGTATTCCGTCCAAAAATAAAGAACGGCTATTGAGAATTTAATGAACTTTTTTTCGTGTAATTTCAGCTTTTTTTGGATTAGACTTTTGTGCATTATATTTTTTTAAAGAATTTGTTAACGTCCTCTATTAAATTGAAAGATAGTGTCGAATAAAAAAGAACACGATTAGTGGCATAAAAAAGTAATTGCAGAATCTAATATATGATGGTGAAATTATTTTTTGTCTGCAAATTATGTCTCATCTAAGACAGCGGAATTAATTTTTTTAACACTGGTTTTTTTCTTCTTTGATCGTTACTACAGTTAAGTGCTAATTTTCTCATTTCTTCTTCTATTTCTTCTTCTATTTTTGTTCTAAAAGAATATCTTTACTGTAAAAAATACATTTATTGGGTAAAATATATTTATTGGATAAAATATATTCATTGATCAAAATGTATTCATTGGATAAAATATATTCATTGATCAAAATACATTCATTGTTCAAAATACCTTCATAGAAAAAATTGTCTTCACCTTAAAAACGGTTACCTTAAAAACTATCTCTAAAAGCAACAAAAATTTCACCTTCTACCCAGATTTTCCAAGCGGATCAGAATTTACACAGCTTTTGATCATCTTTCCAAGAATTGTAAAAAGTAGAAAATTATTATTGAAAGTGTGAAGCAAAAATGGAAAAAATTCCAAACGGATTCTCTTGCGATTGATAATAATCGTTGAACCGTTTAAAATTTGAAAAAAGACGTTGACCATATGTGCTGAACCTTTTTTCCTTTTTGAGAAACTCGAGGATGTCAAAGGACTCGATCTTTTTTTGGGTATTTTAAACTCGAATAGAAAACTGATTTAACGAACAAAGGATCTGCGAAAGTGTGTTTGTTCTAGATCATAAAGATTCTAACGGATTGGATTCAAATTTCAAACAAATGATTTTTCATTTTGTCACCTGTCTTTAGGCATAATTAGTTTGAACAATGTGAGTAGAGTTACATAGCCATGTGTGATTGTATTGGTGCATGCGTGAGACTGTTTACATCGCTGGAATTTAAAGGCCAGACGAGAGGAAAAAAGAGGGGATGGGTCCAAACCTCAGCCCTCGTAAAGCTCGTTCCGGTGGGGCCCCGCGTGGTGGGCGACGTTCTTTGTCGGGCCCCGAAGTTGTATCCCTACCCAGTCCACAGTCCGAAACTGGACTCCGACCGGTCAGGTTCATTTTGCACTCTTGCATTATTATTTCTCCATTTTGTTCTTTTCGATCTTTAAACATTTAAAAAATTGTTTATGCAGTGATTTTTTTCACATTTTTGTCTTTTTTAATTTATCGAATTAGAAAACATAAATTAAATTTAACGGAACATAATTTTAACATAACATTAAATTACATAACTCCATATTTGATGGACTACTGAATTTTTAGTCAAATTGACTAATTGTTTGGTTAAATTACAAGATTTCTTGTCAAATTGACAAAAAAGAGTGCAAATAAAGTTAAGAACGTTCGAATGAACAAAATTTTTATCCTTCTATTTTTAAACATTCAGATTTTTCGTATAATATTATTTTAGGTAGCAATTATTAACTTTTTTGGTAACTATTATTGGTAAACTTAACTTAATGGTTGTTTAAATTACTATCTTTATGATTAAATTACTATATTTGTGATTAAATTACTATTTTATGATAAAATTATTATTTTATGATAAAATTACTATTTTATGATAAAATTATTATTTTATGATTAAATTATTATATTTGTGATTAAATTGCTACATTTGTGGTTAAATTAACTACGTAGTTCGTTGGATTTACTACATTCTAGTTTAAAGTAACAAAAGAGCTGGTTATCTTTACTAGTTTCTTGATTACGTTAATTTTTGGATTAACGTAATTTGTTTAGTAGTAAAATTAACTATAAATTTGTTAAAGTTCTAAAATTGGTTTTAAAATTAACAATATAATTGTTTAAGGTACTAGTATTGTGGCTAGATTCAGTATCACTAGATTTGTTGTTAAATTAACTATAAGCGGTTAGTTGGATTTATTAAATTCTTTGTTATAAATACAAAACGTACGATTATATTTACTTATTTTACTACTAAATTTGTAAAAGATACTGGTTAATTTTGACAGTTTTTATATTAAGTTTATTTAAATGTTTCATTAAGAAGTAAAATTTACCAAATTTCTTGGTAGAGATAACAAAGAAGTTTACCTCGAAGTTTACTTACAATCTTTTGCAATTAATCTTCGCATTTTTAAATTAGTTTTGCCATTATTAGTTATTTTTGCTTTTTTATTAATTACTTTTGCCATTTTAGTTACTTTTGCCATTTTCAGTTAATTTTACCATCTTTAGTTAATTCTGCCATTTTTAGTTAATTTTTCATTTTTAGTTACTTTTTCCATTTATAAATTATCTCTGCGAGTTTTAAAGTTTTAAATATTATTAAATAATATTTAATAGTAATTAATTTAAATTTAATTAATTATTATTATTAACATTATTAAATAAATTTCACTAAACTGAGTTGTTTTGCGAACTACTCGAAGGTATAAAAGCATTGAAATCCTTTTTCACACGTTACGAAAATTTGAACAAAACTTGTCAATCAGCGGCTTTTAAAAACAACACAAGATAAAATGTGTTTTGTCTCTAAGTAATCTGTAATCCTTTGAAAGATCATAGAATTCGCTTTTAACACTTGTGGAATGAAAAGGGGATAGTTTAAAGCATTTGGAAGGTACTGTCATAGTGTCTTTCAAAAATGCCCAGTTGAAACTCTTAAATCGCTGTACGGTTGAAAGATTAAATACATTATCGTCAAGAGATGAGAGATATTTCTAAGGAGTGTACGTTGAGAGAAGAACAGCAATCTTTTATTTTTCGGCGTTACGTGATTATAGGGATTCAGGCACTCGAAATCCCCAAGGTATAAAGGATACGCTCCTTTGCTTTCTAAGATCCTTAATTACATTCCGTCGTTTGTTTCTTCCTTTTTTTCATTCTCAGCAATTCTCAAACTATCACTCTAATCTACTCCTTAGGCATTGTTTCTTCATGTCCTGATAATCGCCAATTTTATTCCATTTTTTGTATAGTTGTGGCTTTACATTTATAATCATTAAACTATACATTTATGATCATTAAATTATATATTTACAATCATTAAACTATACATTTACAATCATTAATTTATATATTTACAATCATTAAATTATATATTTACAATCATTAAACTATACATTTACAATCATTAAATTATACATTTACAATCATTAAACTATACATTTACAATCATTAAATTTTACATTTACAATCAATTAATTATATATCATTTACAATAATTAAATTATACATTTACAATCATTAAACTATACATTTACAATCATTAAATTTTACATTTACAATCAATTAATTATATATTTACAATCATTAAGTTATATATTTACAATCATTAAACTATACATTTACAATAATTAAATTATAGATTTCAATCAGTACAGTAAATCACGCAGAATTATTCTCACCTCAAAAAAAGGGTTAAAATGACAGTAACCCTGTCGTCGTTAAAATGACTTCTTTTAAAAAATCGAAAAGAAACTGAAGATGTTCGTAAAACAGAAATTTTGCGTTCCACACAGAAAAGAACAAAATTGATTTTTATGGACGATGTAGTAAAATTAACTGAAGAGTATTGTAAAACCAACCAAGTGCTTTGTAGAATGAACCAAACAAAACCATTAAAGCTAAGTGTTTGGTAAATTTAACAAATAAAATTAGAAGGAAGTCGAGAATCGCATGAACATAACACTTTTTTAGATTTTAAATAACACTTTTTTATTATTGACTATATAGTAATCTTTTCATCAAACCGTTTACTTGCAAAAATAAAATGTTACAGTACAAGATGAACTTGAATTTTTACAGGCATATCCAATTGAACCTTAATTTTTAACGTAGAGTCAACTCTATCAATAGTGACACTAAAACTCTACGAATAGTGCCGCTGTCCTTTTATTCGAATTCGAGCCCCTTTCGCTTCCTTTGTACAAATTTGTACAAATCTGAGGCACTAATCGTAGACTTGACTGTAACATATTTTTTTATTATTTTATTTTTTATTAGTATCTTTTATTTCCCTTGACTGTAACATATTTTTTTATTATTTTATTTTTTATTAGTATCTTTTATTTGCCTTTTATTGATAATCATTAATACCTCTGGTTTTAAAGAGAAAAGAGTAACATCTTATTGAAAGATAAATATTTTTAAATAAAATATCTTTCTAAGATATTTTATTTCTTTTAATAAATATTCAAAAATAAAGTGCGTGTTTTACTTAATAAAAATGAACACAATGTTACAAATTTCGAGACCCCCTGTTTCCAAAAACGTGACATAATTTATGGGAAGAACCCAACTTTTAGTTATCCGAGTCAGATCCGCTCCCGTCTAGGTTCAAAAGTTTCCACTGAAATGGGATTTCTTGTAGATAAATGATCTCGACTGTATTTTAATTTTTGTTCGTTGCTCTCACTTGGGCTAATTTAATGAATTTGAAACACATGCGAGTCATTTTGAGCCTCGTGAACCTCTTGTTTTGATTCCCGTCTAGGGGGTTAGAGTCACATCCGAGGGTGTGGCAGCAACGAAAATTTCAGTCAACAGAATAACTATTAAGCATCAAAAGAGGGACAAGCTCTCTCAAGGATTGACACCCTATGCAATACTGATCCTGATTCCAAAATCTAAAAAATCCTTCCTTAATCTATAAACCCTATAAATTCCATAGAGAAAATCCGGAGACAAATGATTCTCCATGAGAAATTTTTTATGCCAGCAACAAAAATTCCATGAAATCATTTATACAAGTTTATAGGTACAAGAAAACTAGCGTGGCGCTAGCTAGCAGCGCTAGATACATGGCAATTTTGCATACAATCTAGCGCTGCTAGCTAGCGCCACGAAATTTTTTACACATTTTTTTTTATTTTTCTTTTACCCACGATATCGTGGGTTAGTTTTTGTGAATATACATTTGGACTTGTAAAGAGTAATGAACATATAAAGAGACATGAAGGGTTAAAGAGAAATAAAGGGGTAAAGAGACATAAAGGGGTAAAGAGACATAAAGGGGTAAAGAGAAATAAAGGCGTAAAGAGACATAAAGGCGTAAAGAGACATAAAGTCATAGAGACATAAAGTCATAAAGAGAAATAAAGAGTAATGAAAGTACGTGACTTAAGTTTCAACAAAGGGTGTGAGAAATGACGCTGTTTCTGATTGGCGCCGATCTGAACCGCGAACCGTTGAAACCAAAGTGGTTTGGTTGCCCGCTTCGCTTGCTGTGAATTGGACTCAAAACATTTTCCTGGCTGGACGTCGTGTGTTGCTAAGCGAGAATCGTGGTCCAGAGGTAGGGCGCGGCGTGAAGGAGGCAAGAGGTACCAACTCTGCCAAACCCTGAAGATGAGGATGGTGGTCGTTAAAGAGAATCGGCCAATGCATCTCTCGGGAAGAGATCGTTTATAGGCATTCCTTGAAAATTGGGCAAAACTGCAAGAAAAGTGTCTCTCGGAGATGGTAATCTCATTTAAAATAGGATCAGTTTAGGAAAGCTTTTCCAGTTTGGTTTCTTTATTGGATGCGTCAGGTTGGCGACTCGATTTTCTTCGGGAGCTTAATTTTGCTTCAGATTTCTTCTTTTCTAGGCTCTTCCTTTTTGGATGATTTCGTTTTAGATTTCATTTTTATTTTGTTTAGCTCCTTTCGTTTTGGCTTATTTTTTTGCTTATTTTGTAGCTTCTTTCGTTTTTGCTTACTTTTTAGCTCCTTTCGTTTTGGCTTATTTTTTAGCTTCTTTCGTTTTTGCTTATTTTGTAGCTTCTTTCGTTTTTGCTTACTTTTTAGCTCCTTTCGTTTTGGCTTATTTTTTAGCTCTTTTCGTGTTAGCTTATTTTTTAGCTTCTTTCGTTTTTGCTTATTTTTTAGCTCTTTTCGTGTTAGCTTATTTTTTATCTCTTTTCGTTTTGGTTTACTTTTTAGATTTTTAGTCTTGGCTTATTTGGTTTTGACCTTTCTACTTATTTTTTCTTGTCCTACTTCTTTTTGACTTATTTCTTCTTGAAAATACTGAAATACTTGAAAATACTGGAGATTAAATTAGCTGGATAAAAATTTCACGTTTCTCTGAAGCTTTAAACGATTCTATGTCTGTTTTTGATTTTATTCGTTGAGTGTGGTTACACCGAGCAGGCTAAACTAGGCAAATGTTGGCGTAAGGTGGTTCAAATATACGCTTCGTATTTAGATTAGCGTCTACGCAGAAGTTTTTGACCATTTATTTGTCTTTAGTTTGTGACAACTTATGAATGTGTAAACATACGTGCAAGTAAGCGGCCAATGCTTTTTCGCTCTTGTTTTTAATGTTCGTAGGTTGGTATTAATTATTAGCAGTTTCTGCGCAAGCGTAATGTGCGCAAGCGTAATATACGCAAACGTAATGTGCGCAATCGTCAATGTGCCCAAACGTAATGTGCGCAAGCGTCAATGACGTCAATAGGAGCAAGCGTAATGTGCGCAAGCGTATTCAAAAGAATTTACACTAATGAATGCTTATCTTAAGCTACTCGGTGTAACCACACTCATAGAAAAGTAGGTTTCCTTCTTAGATAACAAACTAGTGAAGTGAACCAACTATTTTTATTTATTTTACCAAAAACCACCTATTGTTTTTGTCAAATCACCAAGAAGCTATGAAAGTAAACTAGTAATTAATAATAATTATAGATTAATTAATAATAATTAGGTGATGAAAAATTGCGATATAAAAAATATGCAATTAGATTTAAAAACTGGGATTTATAAACTGGGTTCATATTTTTCAATCAACAGAATACGTTCGCCTTTAAGAATACTATAAAAGATAAATTTACAAATCTTTTTATTTTAATACTACTAGGCTTTGTATAACAATTCATCATTACATAAAATACAATTTTAATGCAATAGTTTAATTTTAATTAATCTCATTTTAATCTGTTTTAATTTTTCTTGTTTCAGGTAAGTGTTGACGATTTTTCTGCAAATATATGTTTTGATGATGCAATGGGTAAGCCTAAACCTTTAATTAAAATTTCTCATATTTTTATATAGAAAGTAGCTCATACGTGTAAAGAAATTAGTTCATTTAAAAAAATTAGTTCATTTAAAGAAATTAGCTCATTTAAAAAAATTAGTTCATTTAAAGAAATTAGCTCATTTAAAAAAATTAGTTCATTTAAAGAAATTAGCGTATTTAAAAGAAATTAGCGTATTTAAAGAAATTAGCTCATTTAACAAAATTAGCTCATTTAAAGAAATTAGCGTATTTAAAAGAAATTAGCGTATTTAATGAAATTAGCGTATTTAAAGAAATTAGCTCATTTAAAAAAATTTACTCATTCAGAGAAATTAGCGCATATACTTTTAAAGAACTTAGCCCGCATTTTGAAAGAAATTAGATTCAATTTTTCTTTCATTAATCTGTCCCTTACAGTTGATAAAAATATTGAAAGAAACCATTAAAATCAGAGCAAAGTAAAGAATCAGTAATAGAACAAACTGAAGATACGGAATTGCGCAAGATTCTATATCGAGTTTATTTGATGGGATTATTTTGAAATAGTTCAATTTTTATCGGTCAGTGTGTTACATAACGCGCGTACCGTTGATTCTATAATTGACGTAATATCCGAGCTATTGAACTATCGCAAAATATAGTGTTAAGCGCCTATCCACATATTCTTAACTCTCTGTTTACAAATAACGAGTTTCCTCTCCTCGAATTCTTCTTCCCCACTTTTTATTCCAATTCTACTCCTTCAGACTACCAATCTTGCTTTTTAACTCTTTTTTTGGGCCAACGCCTCTTTAAAGAGACGCCACGAAAAAATTCTCGTTAAATCCTCTGCACTGCAGTCCAAATCTTTTTGATTTTATTCATTTGCTGCCTTGAAAAGAGACAACAATTTTTGCATATTTATTTTCGTATTTCAGTTAATTTGCTGATAAAGTTGACTAGTTTTTATTATTTTTTTTTTTTATTAAATTCACAGTTTACTTAAAAGTATCAAATTGATATCAAAAATATCAAATTCATGAAGATTTTGTGATCAATTTGATACTTTCGTGATCAATTTGATACTTTTTGTGATCAATTTGATACTTTTTTTGACCAATTTGATACTTTTTGTGATCAATTTGATACTTTCGTGATCAATTTGGTACTTTCTTTGATCAATTTGATACTTTCTTTGATCAATTTGATACTTTTTGTGATCAATTTGATACTTTCTTTGATCAATTTGATACTTTTTGTGATCAATTTGATACTTTTTTGATCAATTTGATACTTTTGTGATCAATTTGATACTTTTTGGTATCAAGTTGATACTTTCAAGAAAACTGTTGCTTCCTCGTGGAGGAAGTTCTGTTTAAATTGTACTATTTTATTATTTCCTAATAATAAAAACATACTTATCATTATTAGCAAAATAGTGAATTTCATAATCAGTCGTTAATAATGCTTGATTTCATATTTTCATTGTTTTCATTGTACTTGATAGGAAAGATTACAATACTGGCTAGTAAATTTCACTATGGGTTTACCATACCATATTGTAATCTTAAAAACCCTTTTTTCTCTTTTGCTTTTCTCTTCTTTTATTCTTTCTCTTGTATTCTTCTCCTATTTTTATTTATACCTTTTCATTAGTATTTTTTGCACTTTTATTTTATCTCCTTTTATATGAAAGATTAAAGAATTCGATCAGCGGAAATATCAAATCACGTTTGATGTATCACGTCTGATATAAATCATGTTTGGAATATTGATACGCAAAAAACCAAATTGCACCATTTTACAGTATTAGAGAAAAGAAAGTAAAGATGTAAAGAAAGTAAAGATGTAAAGAAAGTAAAGATGTAAAGAAAGTAAAGATGTAAAGAAAGTAAAGATATAAAGAAAGATGTTATTTAAAGAAAGTAAAAATAAAGGAAGGGAAAATTGATGAATGAAACAGGTCTTTTCTGTTAGATTGGAGCTTTTAAAAAACATTGAACTTTACGAGACTAAACATCCGATCTCTGTCTTTATCGTTTGAATCTGTCTTCTTTCCACCTCCCGCGAGGTTCCAACTTGCTCCCACTCTTGACCTGAACGACGGTTAAGATTTAAATTCCTCTCAGGAGGAGCCTGGGAACGAGCTGAGCTGCAAACTCAAAGCTTGGCCTTTGGCAAGGAAGTGAGGATCATGGAGGGAGTTTAGAGATTATTGTTTGAACCAACAGTGTCGGCTCGTTTCTGATAATAGTAAAATGATTTACATGCGACATCTAAAGATATAGCTGAAACGTGTCAGCAATCTACATCCGCGGATCTAACACATCTCCCGCAGGGAATTTCGCAGGAAGACCCATTTTTCACTCAATGAATAAAATCATTTTCCTGATTTCGAGCAAACTTTGTTCAAACAAAAATTCTAACAATTCTGAAAAAATTCTATATAACAGTCAACTCTGCGAATAGTGCTGCAGATTTGCACAAAGAAAACAAAGGACACTCGAGTGAGAACAGAAAAGCGGCATTATTTGTAGTCTTGTTGGCACTATTCATAGAGTTGAATGTATTCTGAAAAAATTCTATCATTCTGAAGTAATTTTATCATTCTGAACTAATTTTATCATTCTGAACTAATTTTATCATTCTGAACTAAATTTATCATTCTGAACTAAATTTATCATTCTGAACAAATTCTATTACAGTCAACTCTACGAATAGTGCCGCAGATTTGCACAAATTTGTACAAAGGAAATAAAGGACGCTCGAGTGAGACCAAAAGAAAAGAGACACTGTTCGTAGAGTTTTAGTGGCACTATTCACAAAGTTGACTGTATTCTGAAAAAAATTCCATCTTCTGGAAAAATTTCGATTTTAAAAAAACTTTAATTTTAAAAAAACTTCAATTTAAAAAAAAACTTCAATTTTAAAAAAACTTTAACTTTAAAAAAACTCCAATTTTAAAAAAAATTTAATTTTTAAAAAAATGAAAAACATTTTCTACTGCAATTTGTCGGAAAAGGGTTGTCATCCAAAACAGTTTTCTTTCCCAAAAAATAGTGGGAATTTAACAAATTTTGTAATATAGAACGTGTACGAAATTACGAAGACTTCAATTTTGCAATTCGCGCTTTTTTGGCAGTTTTTTAAGCTCCTTCTTTTCTTTTTTACAAAATAATTTCAAGTTTCCATGTCAGATTATAAAGAGTTGTTGAAAGCTGTATGAATTCTTGTTTTATCGTTTTCCACCATCGTTCAGGTATAAAAAACTTCAAATTCTTTGACTGTGAAAAGAATTTTCGAAAATTTCTTTATATCCTTGTGAAGGACGACGGTGGCTATTAAATTACAAGAGGTGGTCTAATTAACTACGCTCTTGCCCTCTGGAAGGGTCTGAGATTTGGGGGGCTGTTCGAAGAAGTGGAATGTGGTCAAGATGATCTTCAAGAAAAAAAAAGAAGGAGGGAAAATAGTAATCAAAAGGGTGAGAACGAAGTAGAGAAAGGAAAAATAACAGAAGGTTGAAGTTAGACCATTTATCTCTTCTTGACTTCACGAAGTTTTTTATCGTGCTTTTTGAAAATCATCTCGGATTGTGAGATTTATAATGCTCCCTTCTCGGAAAAGGTGGGATGTTTTCAAATTCTTTAACTTCAGGATTTATTTTATAGTTTTGAAATTTTTCTTCCTGCAGTTAACTTCCTTTTGATCTTCTTTTTCGATAGCGCTCTAAATTGCCAACATTTTAGTTTATTTTCTTTTTGTAAAATGAATGGCTTTTTGTTGTGCTAATTTGTCGAAAAGAACTGATCTACAAACATGATTATTTTTGTATTTTGTATTCATTTTTGTATTTTCGATTTATTTTTGTATTTTGTATTCATTTTTGTATTTTCGATTTATTTTAGTATTTTGTATTCATTTTTGTATTTTCGATTTATTTTTGTATTTTTTATTCCTTTTTTGCATTTTTTGCATTCTTTTATTCATTTTTTGCATTTTATTCATTTTTCGCATTTTTTATTCATTTTTCGCATTTTATCCATTTTTTGAATTATTTATTCATTATTCTACTTTTTGCTTATTTTTCTTTTCCACTCTTTCTTTTCACTTTTTCTTTTTCCACTTTTTATGTTCGTTTTTATTTGTTTGATTATTTTCACTTATTTCGTGTTTATTTTTCTTTTTTTCACACATACGAATGTATAAAAATGTAAGAATTTCGCGAACGTGATGGATAAAAAGAATTCCTTAAATTTCAATCCCGAGAAAAGCCTCTTTTGTAGAATTTCTGCTAAATCCAAAAGATTCCCTTCGATCTGGTCACGTTTTTCACATGTTTTTCTTCTTTTTTTTCTCTCGTCCTTAGAAGAAAATGGTTTATAATCGCCTCTTACCACGGTCCTTAGCAACCGAAAAATCAAAGCCTCAAAACTTCATTTCATCTTTCACTGGAATATTATACCGTCAACAATTCAATCATCGAAATCTTGCTTCTATTAGCTTTTTCTATCTTATCGGTCAATTCTTATACACCGAGACAAACAAAAAACCATGAAAGCTTGTTATCGATTTGTTCCAAGTTTTAACGCATTATAAAATTATTCGGGAATTAAAAGTGTCCTAATTTGAAAGCGGGGGCTAATAATGAATTTTCTGAATTGAGCACGCGATAATTGTAATTTGTGCAATTTTAAATAATTATGTAGTTAGTAAATTAAATAGTAAAAAATTCATTAATTAAATCAAATAGTGCATAAATTCTATAATTTAATCAAATAGTTCAAAAATTCATTAATTAAATCAAATAGTGCATAAATTCTATAATTTAATCAAATAGTTCAAAAATTCAATAATTAAATCAAATACATGGTTAATAAAAAGTCAAAAAGTAGATAAAATAGTTAATAAATTTAACAATGAAATAGTTAATAAACGGAATAATGAAATAGTTAATAAGTGAAACAATCAAATAGTTAATAAACAAAATAACAAACTAATGTAAACAAGAAAAATAATCATTCAACGAGAGTCGAAAACCTAGATCGTCAATTTTTCAAAAATGTCATCAATTTCTGCGTAAATTAATCATTCTAAATGAGATGAGATGGTACATCTTTATTTTACTTTTTTGTGAATGATAAGGACGTTAATGATGATGATTATGGACCGCAGTTGACAGAATTATAATTATAAAAGACCAGAATGATACACTTGGCAGAATTCAGGCACTTACCTGGAAACCTAAACCAGTGATTGATGAAACTTTGGTTCACTTACTTGGGATCTTCTTTTCGAAGTCATCCTCTCACTTCCCAAACGAGATAAAATCTCGAATACTTTCCTTTGGGAAAAACAATCAAGCACATGTCTTGTCGAACCTGATTTTTTTCCATTCTTCGAATTACATTGTTCCGTATAATTTCATTGATGGAGCTTATACAAATCGTCAGTTTCGTCCAACTTTACATCCTCAAAAAATATCGGTTATTTTTTATTTAATCTGTACGCTAAAATTGTTGTATATGTGAAAAATATGGCTCTTGATGATTTTTTTCTTTTTCGTAACTCTGTTAATTTGAATCAGTCAAAAATGACTAGATCTTCCAAAATTGTTTAACAATAATTTTGATTGTATTTTCGTTTGTTTTAAAAATCAATTTTTTAGTTTGAGGTTATGTTGCAGTCCCCACCCTCCTGAAGTTCTTGTCTCATCTTTGCTTTAATGTTTCATTTTTGGATTAATGTTTCATCTTTGCTTTAATGTTTCATTTTTGCTTTGATGTTTCATTTTTGGATTAATGTTTCATCTTTGCTTTAATGTTTCATTTTTGCTTTAATGTTTCATTTTTGGATTAATGTTTCATCTTTGCTTTAATGTTTCATTTTTGCTTTAATGTTCCATCTTTGCTTATTTTTGTACTATAGTCTTAATCGTTTGTTTCATCTCTTTTTTAATTAATCAATCAATAATTATGAATTGTTACTTATAAATTAATTTAAAATAAATATAATATAATAATAATAAATAATAAAATAAGTTAATTATACATAGAAACTGATAGCAGCAATTGATTCTCTAAATTTACCACTTCTTAATTACAAGTCGATATTTCCAATTTTTTAATTACCTTTTGACTTCCGAATTAAAATCAAAAACATTCCAATTTTTCCGTAATTTGAATGCATTTTTCATCGATTGATTTTGATCCTCTTAACTACAATCTACCACCAATCTGCATAAATTACCCATTTTCCGTATGCTATACTTACTGCATCAACTCAATCCAATATGTGACTATTTTCACAAATATTTCCAAAAATCGATACCTGTAATTACGTAGTTTCCGAAAAGTGCTTTCTCCAGCAAAGTGGTCCACGAAAACTCCCTTCTCACACTTTAAAAATCAAGGGCGGAATAGATCCTTTGCTAATTATGACTTTTCCTTTTTTCAGAGACATTCATTTTTAAAACCCTCTATTAGTCCCGAGATTGGTCCCAAATATTAAACCACGAATTTTAGTTTTTGGGAGTCAAAATTCGTATTCTTTATTTCTTTCGTTAATGTACGATGAACCGTTTCGAATTCAGTCGTGTGTGCCTCGTGACAGTCTCTGTTCGTTTATCATTTGATTGACCAGGCCTGTCAGAATTAGAGACACCTTGACAGATGATCAAAGAACTCTCTTCGGTGTCGTTGAGGTGGAATTCTTTATTGCTTTTATTGATTACATGGATGTGATACAAAATATTCACGCTTTGTGATAATTACTGTGAATTTAGAATATTTTTCATTCTCGTAAAAGTTGGGGTATTACAACGTATAATGTCAAAATAATGTAACGTAATGTTATTAAAAAATTAAATTTAAGGAGGTTGAATCCTATGATGTAACCTCAAACTAGTAGTTTTAAATAAAGAATAGAAACATAGTTCTCATTTATTATAATTAAAATTGATTTTAACAAATTTTGAAAGATCTAGTTATGCAATTTTCAGAAAAAGTTAGTTTGAACTGAAATTTATTGTAAAATAATATAATTGTTTAACATTTCGTGTTTTTTCTTCAAACGTAGACTGTAAAAAGTAAATCTTGTTTTAAGACTGGAAATATGTCTTAATTTAATTTGCAACATTTTTAAGTTGATTGCAACCTTGTTGATTTTCAGATCACTTATTTTCAGTTACATTGTGGAAAGCATACTAATAGGCAGACTAATCTTATTTTCAAGATAGCATTAATTTCAGATGCATCTTAAAATACGATTTTATTTTTACTGTGTAGTGAAACTAACGCAATTTTTATCGAATTTTAATTAATTTTTATTTTATTCTTTGAGCTTAGTTTATAATAAAATATAGTTTATTTTATTCTTTGAAAGATTAGAGTTTTTTCTAAAAATTGTACAACTGATGTTTCGAAATTTATTAAAATCAATTTTAATTATATTTCTTTGTTTAAATTTTATATTCTTTGTTTAAAACTACACAGTACAAAGAAAATCGTATTTTAAAATGCATCTGAAATTAATGCTATCTGGAAAATAAGATTGGTCTGTCTATTAGTATGCTTTCCATAATGTAACTGAATGTAAGATGTGATCTGAAAATCAGCAGGGTCTGCCTTGAAAATGTTGCAACTTAAATTAAGACCTATTTCCTGTCTTAAAATAAGATTTACTTTTTACAGTGAAAATCCTATTTTAAGACAGGAAATAAGTCTTAATTTAAGTTGCAACATTTTTGTTGCAACTTTTGTTGCAATTTTTGTTGCAATTTTTGTTGCAATTGTTTTTGTTGTTTTTCAGATCACATTTTATTTTCAGTTACATTGTGGAAAGCATACTAATAGGCAGACTAATCTTATTTTCAAGACAGCATTAATTTCAGATGCATCTTAAAATACGAATCTCTTTTTACTCTGTTTATTATTTAAAATTAAAATATTTAACTTTATTACTCGCAACAAATTAGACTTTATTATTTGGCATTAAACTGAACTCTGTTCTAAAACAAATTACAATGTTAATTGCTTCTTTGAAAAAAAGAAGTATTGTTTTCAGTCCATTTTTGGCTGGAACCATTTACATAAGTGTCAATATGGACTGATTTTAAGACCAAAATTACTTAGTCTTGTTTTAAGCCACAAAATTAACTGATTGTGTAAACGGCTTAAAACTTTCTTTTTTCTGTTAAAATAAAATAGTTACTCCTTTTTATTCCAATTGGAATAAAAATATTTAACAAATTAAAAATAAATCTCAAACTAAATTATTTAATTTACATTATTTAGATTAAATTAAAACAAACTTGCAAATTTGTGATCAAGTGTGGAAAAATGTTGTCTACTTGCAACAAATTGGGAGATTTAATTGTTTTCCATCTACAGAAAGCATTGAGCGGTAAATTTTCAAAAGTCAGTAAACAAAACCTAAACACGGTACATGTTTCAAGCGATCTCTTTGTTACAGTTTTTTTGACATTCTTCTCTTCGTAACCCACTCTTAAAAGAACTCAGTCGAAGGTTAAAATTCAGAAATAGTTTCATTCATTTCTCGTGCCAGAAAAATGTTCCTTTTCCGATTTCTCTTCGACACAAAAAAATATACAGCCTTGAAAGGAAGACGAGCCTAGATCTCAGGAAGTAAAAGTTAGAAGGCAAAAGTCGAAACTTCAATAAAGCTCCAGTGGTCTAGAAAATCTTTAGTTTATTTTTTTTTTGTGGAACTTGTACATCTTTGTAGAAGATTCGCCCCCTGCGGAGCTTTTTAGTAAAGAGGAAAGTAAAGAATAGTGTATTTTGGTGTAATTTTTTGGTTTCAAGGATTCAAATTTTAAAATTTGAAAGTTGATGAAAAATAGAAAGTTTGCGGTTTTTTGTTGTGTTTTGGGCGGAGAAACAAAAATTGCTTAATTTTTGCTGTTGTGCTTGAAAGGTGGAACGTATTTTCTTGACTCGCTTCCGTTTTATTATTGTCAACTCTGGCGTTAGCACGTGCTGCGATTATTATGCCCTCACTTCCGGTTCACCTTATTCCGCCAACCTGTAACCTACACTCATTGTCTCATTATTGGCTCGTGTCAGATTATCTTTTCATGCAATTTTTTGTTTTCTTAACACATTGCTAATCTAGGTGGCATTTTTTAGAGTTGAGTGTTTTTTAAATAAAAACGTTATAGGTGTTTTAGCATTTTTTATTATATTTTTATTTTAATTATATTTGTTATTTATTCATTTTATATTATTTGTTTATTTATTCATTTCATATTATTTGTTTATTATTTATTCATCTTATATTATTTGTTTATTTATTTATTTCATATTATTTGTTTATTATTTATTCATCTTACTCTCTAAATCTGCATTAGTGGTTTTCCACTAATGAATTAGAGAAAAATGAGCCACTATTAAATAGTGAAAAATCCACTAATCTTTAGTGGAAAACTACTAATTTTTAGTTGAATATCACTAATTG
>WNHD01000911.1:0-25402 GCA_011057455.1 Ganaspis sp. Gsp50
TCTAGAGGGATCTAAGACCTCACAAAATGTTCGAAATTTAATCAAGAATATGTTCATATAGATAAGTTCAATAGTGCCAAAATGGGCCCTTTTCATGCGGACGTACACATATAGTATATAATAATAATATTATATTATGTAATATTAATAATAATAATAATATATAATTATATATAATGACAATAATATATAATAATATATAATTATAAAAGAACTGTGGGGTTAATATGTTAAAAAACCCGAAAGGGTACACATAGAGGGATAATAAAAATAAAATTAAATATATAATTTTGTGTAGAATGCCCAATTAAATATATAATTATAAAATATAATATATAATAAATTTATAATATTTATTTATTTAATACAATACTACTTACGTTAAAAAAATTCGTTTGAATGCATTGAAGATATTTTTATTCGGAAGAGAATTAAACATTTTTCTTTATTTAGAATTATTTTTCCAAATTTTCGCAGAATTTTGACGTCAATTTGTTGAATTGTATTTATTTACTAAAGTGAACAAGTAAAACCCATTGGTACATATGAATCTAATGATATTAAAAAAATACATTTCATCGCCAGAACTACCGAATTGCATTGTTGCCCGACTTAATTGAATTTTAGAAAGAATTTATAAAAGAGTTGTTAAAAATTCGTTTAAATAATATCGAAAATATCCTTTTATAAAACTTCATTCAGAAGAGAAGTAAATATATTTTCAGAAATAATTTCAAAGATATTTTTAAGAGCATTTATAAAAATAGTTGTAAAGATGATTTTAAAGTAAATATGGTTTTTAGATTTTAAATGTGAATTTTAGATTTTAAATATAGTTTTAAGTATGATTTTAAATATGATTTTTAGACTTTAAATATGATTTTTACCTTTTTAAATAAGATGTTTAATTTTTTAATATGGTCTTTACATTTTTCATATGATTTTAACATTTTTAATATGATTTTCACATTTTTAATACGATTTTCACATTTTTAATACAATTTTCACATTTTTAATACAATTTTCACATTTTTAGTACAATTTTCATATTATTAATACGATTTTCACATTTTTCTTCCAACTCAACAAAATTAGAATCCAAGCGATGAAAATAATACATTATTAAAGAAATTCTTGATCGTGTTATATAGTATAGTGTGAAATTCGATTACAACTGAAATAACAATTATGAAATTAAATTATAAATATCAATAAACTGATTTATGATCGCAAGATTTCATGGGGTAAAATTACAAATTCTATATGAAAATTGTAATACCGTGAAGAAGATAATGACGTTTAAATATTGTTGAAAACTAATTTGCAATTATTTTGAAAATCACAGTTTCATCCGATTTATTCTAACGGAATGAGAGAATT
Source organism: Ganaspis sp. Gsp50 (assembly GCA_011057455.1). NCBI lineage: Eukaryota > Metazoa > Arthropoda > Insecta > Hymenoptera > Figitidae > Ganaspis > Ganaspis sp. Gsp50. Next base: position 1,381 of record WNHD01000911.1, read on the forward strand.
ATTCAGAATTACATTGTCATAATGAGTTAAAGCTATTGTTTCAATTTATATTGCCTGTTGGTTAAAATTTCAGTTTGCAAATTTATTATTTAAAAAAAGAGAATTTAATTAAATCAACCGTGTTTCTCACTCTTTACAAATACCAAGTTATCTTTTAGAATTTCAGCTAATTTTAGAGCTCACAAAGTAAATTATATTTTCATTTTGCTGACATTTGAAGCAAAATTATCGGAATCCATTAAACAAGTTATATACGTAATCTATTTGACAGAAGCTTGAAATTGATCGTTTTAAACTATAATATAATAATAGAGTTAGTAACGGAGATACATTGATCGAAACAAAATAAATTTAAAATATCGTTCGCTTTTTTAATCTGAATTTTTAATTCCAAGTTTCTTTTTATCTAAACTTTTAATTCTATGTTTCTTTTTATCTAAGCTTTTAATTCTAAGTTTCTTTTTATCTAAACTTTTAATTCTAAGTTTCTTTTTATCTAAACTTTTAATTCTAAGTTTCTTTTTATCTAAACTTTTAATTCTAAGTTTCTTTTTGTCTGAATTTTTAATTCTAAGTTTCGCCAATTCTATATTTTAATTATTTATGTTTCGTGTAGCATCCATCAATTAATGACACTTTGCGGTTGTAGTTTGTTATTTAAAAATTTATCCAATCTGGTAGTTTACTTCTAGGTGTATTATTTTAAATGTACTTTATTGTCGTTCGTTTATTTAACGCATCGTTTAACGGAAAAACTTTTTAAAATCTTAAATAGTAAAAGATCAAGATTTATTCTAAAAAATGAATCTTTTTATATAAAATCAATTTTGTATGGTTTGTAAAATCTTATAAATGAAAAGAAATTCTTGAGAAAGATTATTTACGTCAAAATTCCGCGAAAATTGAAAAATAAACTATTTGAATAGTTTTTTATTCTACTTATTATATTTAAATTCCACTTGCTTGTACTTTCTTTTTTCTACTTTGCTTTTGTTTGTGCTGTGAATTAATGAAAATTCTAAAATACTTTCATCATAAAGAATTAAAGATACAGATATTTAAATATCTTGACGAATAAACTGTTATTGATTCATAAAAGTTACTCCTGAATTGTTAAACATAAAAATTTATAAACGATTCATACCAATTAGTATTCTTAGTCTTTAATATAAAATGTCTTCATTTATATTAACTTCACTAAAATTAACTTCATTAAAACTGACTTCATTAATATATTTTTATTAAACAGTTTCAAAACGTTAATTTCATCACTTAATATTGAATAAACAATATCACTTAGATTTTAATGAAAGAAAATTTAATTTAATTAAATTTTGATAATTTAATCTAATTTTGATAATTTTATTTCAATCGAATTATTTGTTAAACTAAAACTTCATCTGATACTTTTCATAATTATTTTCCTATCTAGAAAGTTATTTACATCTTTTTTCGCATATTTTAAAATTAAAAGAAAAATTAGCAAAGGAAAATTAGAAACAAAAATTAGAAAAGAAAAATTAGAAAAGAAAAATTAGAATAGAAAAATTAGAAAAGAAAAATTAGAAAAGAAAAATTAGAAAAGAAAAATTAGAAAAGAAAAATTAGAAAAGGAAAATTAGAAAAGAAAAATTATACATTGTTTAGAATTACAAATAAAACTATGCGTCTCTCGTAGGTGGTGAACTGAGGTTCGTCTATCCTCCGCTCTCACGTCCTGACATTTACTGCGAGGGTCTTCCTTGGCTGGTAGAAGCGAGAGATAACAGATCCCTCTTCGTTTTGACTTGGGGTTGGTTAATGCCTCTAGAACCACCATCAGTCTTGGAATCTGCCGACAGCTTCAAATGTCCCACGACAAATCGTATACTACTCTATTCAGGCTGGCCACCAAAACTGCTCAAGGTCGTGTGTCCCGCCGAACCCGGAGCAAAAGATTTCACCGTTCAAGTCTTCTCCGAGGAATGGTTGGGTCGAGCTGAAGGAAAATGGCCAGGACCACCTAGGCCACCTGCTCTTCTCGTGGAATTCATAGCTCGAGAGCCCGGTCAAGCTGCGGCCTCATGGCTGGAAATTTCGAAAACTAGATCTGCTCTTAGGAGGCAGCTTCGTCTTCCAGAAAGAGGCATCGAGAACGACACCATCCAGTTTGGAGATTGCATTCACAAGTGCCCCGAACTCGGAGCTTGTATTGCTGCCAGTTTGTGGTGTGATGGAAGAGTGCATTGTCCTTCGGGTCACGATGAAGCCAATTGTGGAAGTGGTGCTAGGTTGTTGGGACTGTTACCTTCAGCGATGTGGATGGTAGTCGCTGGAGTCGCTGGAATTGCCTCTGCCTTTGCGTGCCTACTTGCTATCCTGATAAGCAGGTAACTGAAAAATCAAATTATTAAAATAAACCATTAGTCGGGTGAAATGTTACAAGCCTTCTGATAATTACAAACTCCCTGCAAAATAAATCGATTCCTTGGCTCGAGTCCAATGGAATACGAGAAGACGATAAAAAAAACAGGCTAGATAACGAACCTACGACAAGTAATTTCCGACAATGTTTTTTACTATCACGAACCTCTCAGATAAATGATCATCCTCTCTGAGAAGTCTTGTTTTATAGAGAGATCTTATTTTCAGAGAGATCTTATTTCCACAGAGATCTTTTTTCTATAGAAAGGCCTTTTTTTAGAGAAGGACCTTTTTTTAGAGAAGGACCTTCTTTTAGAGAAGGACCTTTCTTTAGAGAACGACCTTTCTTTAGAGAAGGACCTTTCTTTTTATAGAAAAGCTCCTTTTTGTCGAAATACCTTTTTATAAAAAGCTCTTTTTTATAGAAAGAACTCTTTATAGAAAGAACTTTTTATAGAAAGATCTTTATTTATAGAAAGACCTTTGTTTTTAAAGACATCATATTATCTAGAAAAGGACTAATTTTTTAGCTTATTTTTAAAGAGTTCGTTTCTCAGAGAGTTCTTATTTTTAAAAGGAGCTTCATTTTAGTTTCTATTGTTAAAAGGAGCTTCATTTTAGTTTTTATTTTTAAAAGGAGCTTCATTTTAGTTTCTATTGTTAAAAGGAGCTTCATTTCAGTTTTTTTTAAAAAAGAGCTTCATTTTAGTTTTTATTTTTAAAAGGAGCTTCATTTTAGTTTTTTTTTAAAAAAAGAGCTTCATTTTAGTTCTTATTTTTAAAAAGAGCATTTTAGTTTTTTTTAAAAAAAAGAGCTTCATTTTAGTTCTTATTTTTAAAAAGAGCATTTTAGTTCTTATTTTCAGAAAGTCTTATGTTCAGAGTCTCTTTACAAACAGATAGATTTTATTTTAAAAATTCAGGGAAAAATCAGTTCTCTTTGAAATATCGTTTTACTCACATTTAAATCATCAATATTCAGCAGTGTGGAAGAGACTTTCATCATTGAACACTGGGAATAGTTGATGATTCACAAAAAACGATCATTACTGAAAATTTAATTACCGACCAAATATTAATGTTTAAAAGTGAAATATATCAAGATTACAGTTTATGGGAGTTTTTAGCGAAGAACTTAAAGATATATTACGAAACTTGTGTAGCTCTTAAGAGCTGGGTTTGAGCCAAGTAAAAGTTTATAGTGTACATAGTGAGAGGTAGATTAAACAATAGTTTGTAGTGTATTATTATCAAGGGATACATTGCTTAAGAGCATTTATGATAAGCTTTGCTTTTGATATCACGTTTGAGAAAATGTATTGCCGCTTAGGAACGGAAACAATTTCTGGTATTCAAGGAATGACAGGTCGATAGACATCCTGTTTTCTAGCTTTCTGCTAGCAAACAATGAATAGCAAGATTGGGATGATGCTTTAGACGTTAAAGCCTAGAGGCATCGCCAACCTTAATCCTTCGCAAAGATATCTCGAGGCCAAGTGTTTTATCGCAAGTAGAAACTTGTCGAGATAACACACATGAATAAAAACCACACATGAAAACATACAATACATGAATAAAAACAATCTTATCTCAATTCATATTCACAAACCGGCAATCTTGAAAATTTTAAATAATACCCTAAAATGTAAGAATTTTGAAAAATAGGTGGTATGTTTTGATACAAATATGTGGTACATTTTGATAAAAATATGTGGTACATTTTGATACAAATATATGGCACATTTTGATAAAACTATATGGTACATTTTGATAAAAATACGTCGTATATTTGACATAAATATTGAAAAATGTTCGAAATAGACAAAATGTTTCACTAGATTGAAAGAATTTAAAATTGAAGAGCATTTCAATTACTCTCGCTCGAAGACGGGAAGAGAAAATATTGTAGTACTGAGACAATAATTTTGAATTATATTGAATTGAAATTGAAACTTAAGAATATAATGAAAGAATTGTCTTGAAAATCTTATTTCCAATTTAAATTCTTGTTTTCAATAACAATATTTGTTTTTAATTGAAAATACATGTTCGTCAATGAAGATATGTATTTATAATTGAAAATATCTGTTTCTAACTGAAAATGTGTATTCCTAAATGAAAATACGTATTCCTAATTGAAAATAAATATTCTTAATTGCAAATGTGTATTCCTAATTGAAAATACGTATTCCTAATTGCAAATGTGTATTCCTAATTGAAAATACGTATTCCTAATTGCAAATGTGTATTCCTAATTGCAAATGTGTATTCCTAATTGAAAATACGTATTCGCAATTGAAAATAAATATTTCTAATTGCAAATGTGTATTCCTAATTGAAAATACGTATTCCTAATTGCAAATGTGTATTCCTCATTGAAAATACGTATTCAAAAAAAACAAAAATGCAAAAAAGCATTCGTAATTGAAAATAAATATTCCTAGTTGAAAATAAACATTCAGAATTGAAAATGTATTTTCCTGATTGAAAATATTCCGTATTTATTGAAGATGTGTTTCTAATTATAGAAATGTCTATTCCCGATTGAAAACTCGGAAATGCACAAATTGAAAATGAAATATTTGATTTCAGGTCGAAGACACGCGCGAAAAGACTTCATTTCAAAGGAACAAAAAAGTGCAAGCCTAGAAGAGCGCCGACGGAAGAAACTCTTTTAGGAGGAGCATCCTGACAACAACATCCCGGTTACGTGGAATACATTCACGTAGACCGGGAGACAACCGTGTAGCGAAACTATTCTGTGCTTCACCGTCCACTGAAATTCTCAAAAAAATTTTCAGGTATCAGGATCAAGATGATAGTATCCTTCTTATAGTGCATTGGACTCTCATTCTCTCTTCAGTGTAGATAAATCAACCAAGAGTGCTTGCTAAAAAAAACTTTAATCGCACCTTTAACAAAAAAAAAACAGGGTCGTCAGAAAATTTCTTTATCGCCAAATATTTTACTTTGCAAGTAGATCTTTTCAACTTTTCTACACGACGTGAAAATCGTGAAGATCATTCTTTCGAAAGAGATCCTCTCCATTCATGAACTTTTATTCACTTTTTCTTTATTCTTTCTTTATTCTTTCTTTATTCTTTCTTTATTCTTTCTTCATTCTTTCTTCATTCTTTTTTCATTCTTTTTTTATTCTTTCTTCATTCTTTCTTCATTCTTTTTTTATTCTTTTTTTATTTTTTCTTAATTCTTTCTTAATTCTTTCTTAATTCTTTCTTCCTTCTTTCGTTCTTGCTTTTTCTTTATTTTGTTTTCCTTTCGTATTGTATTTCTTGTTCTAACATCGATTCGGTACAAAGACTTTTCAACTAATTTCCATCATATTTTTTATTTAGCTTTTTTCTTAACAGAAAGTTCATGAGCGGACAAGTTTTCTTCGGGAGAAAGTTTTTCGTACAAAACAAATTATTATATTTCCAAAAATCTGACTATTTTTCTTCTAGTAGGAATAATTTAAAAAATCATAGGTGCTTTAGCGTTGGAAAGTATAAGTGAAGGTTGAAATAGGATATTATTGTATCGCGCAAAGATTATCTGAAGGATGACTCGATGGGTAAAAATTCTGCAAAAAGGATTGAAAACAACATGTGTATAATCGAGAGGCGTTGTTATATAAGTATTAAAGAAGTAAAAATGGAGAATTGAAATTGGCGAGTTTGTCAGATTGTATAGTATTAAGCAATGGTTTAAGACTATTTTTTCAATCAAATCTCAACGCCGAGGTGTAAAGCGGTGAATTATCTCCTTGAAACTTAAAGAGAAGACTCTGGATTCGTGTGTGATAAGTCTATTTTGATAGGATACCAAAAAAGCAGGTTTTGCGACACCAGTCTTGGCTGTGACAAAAGAAATTAATTCCAAAGTTGTCCGATCCTCTCTTCTCTTTGAATTTTCTCTCTCGATGACCTCGTGAAAAAGCTCAAAGTAACGTCAGGTTTTACGATAAAATCATGACAGCCAAATTTCCTTTTCTGATGAGCAAAACTTGATTAATTCTAGACATTTTTTCTGCTTTCTGTCTCTTGAACTTGTCTCTTAAAATTTCCTTTTCGACGGTGATGCACACAGAATAATTCCGCTCTCCAAACACCTGCAACAATTACGAACATTCAGAAACATGAATCTTTTTTACACTTATACATTGTAAAACCAAAAGTTTATTGCCTTACATACTAACACCACATACTAACACACAATATGTAAATTATTACACGAGTGTGCCAATTACTGCCGTTTTTTACGATGTCTTCAATTTTTAAAAGAAACCTTTTCGTACTTCTGAAATCACATTCGTCTCTCTCAATTTATTTTGCTAGGTATTACATTTTTTTTCAAGAAACGTTTTAGGGAATGGGTAAATTTACTTGCACTTCATTATATTTCGTGGTGCCGGAAAGTGGGTAAAAGAAATAATATACGAAAGATAAACGTGTTATAATTACAAAGAAGATTGAAAAGAAACTGTGAAAGTGACGAAGAGAATTTTTTATTTTGTAATAGGTGCACATTGTACGTTATCGTACTCATAAAATCAAACTCCAAAAACTTGTTGTGATGAGATATGTAAGAGTAGAATATTAATACTGTTTGAAGTCAGAGTTGGAAAATATTTAGAAAATATCGCATAGATAATCCTTAAGGAAGAGCCGGTGCTCAAACTACAACCAAATTCTTATTAAATTTTAGCAATATTACAAAATTATCTCAAAGTCTTCTCTAAAATGTAGAACCACTTTTTTTCTCCAATTCCAAATTACAAATCGTTTCCTATTTCTCATTAACGAATCGTTATTTAGTTTTAACTAATGAACCCCCAGTTATACTTTAAATTAAATATGTTAATGTAAATTTGATATTTTTGTTTAAATACATATTAATTTAAATGAAATCTTTTAACTGAAAATATTTTATTTCAAATGAAGTATTATAATTCAAATGAAATATTATAATGCAAATGAAATTTTATAATTCAAATTAAATATTATAATGCAAAAGAAATACTATAATTCAAATTAAATATTATAATGCAAATAAAATATTATAATTCAAATGGAATGTTTTAAAACAAATGTTGCAAGAATATTTTACATTGAATTAAATACTTTGTTTTAAATAAAATTATTCAAAATAACCTAAAGCTATTTCAAATGGTAGTTTTTAAATTTGTATCAAAAAGTTAGCGTACAATGCGTTTTTCTAAAACTAGGGAAACTTTTGTTATTAATTTGTTATTAATTTGTTATTCAAAGTAGGTAGCTACTTTGAATTGACAAATAAATTGACATTTAAAATTAAAATCTAATTAATATTTAAGCTCAACTAATAAAAAATGCAATTTAAAATTCGAAAAAGTTGGAAAACTGTTAAGAACTTAATAGTATTGTTTAAATTTTCCATTAAAGCAATAATTATTAACGATCGTAATAAATTAATAAATGAAATTGTTAATATGAAATTGATTATTATTTAAACATTTTTTAAAATTGATCAAACTTTCTTGTTGTTTAATATTGGAGGATGTTAAAGATTTTTTGAAATTAAGTTTACATTGAGTCACCAAGGTGAAGCAATAAAATATAATTTTTATTAAATAATAAATATATAAATACTTCTTTGAAGAATGTTATTTCAAGACATTCTTGAACTTTAAAGAAAAAACTATCTACCCAGAAAAAAAATAAAGACTATAAATGAAGATAAAAATAAAGATAGGTGAAAAAAGTTTCGTTTAATGAAAAAGAATGAAATATAAATGATAACAGTTTTTAAAATCACGAATCATTCATAAGGTAGCAGTATTCAGAAAAAATCAAATCAAATGCTTCATTAACATCGTTTTTTTTAAATGTTAGTCATTTTGCACTGGAAGCATTTAATTTTCATTTAGTGTTGCACGAATATTGAATTAAAGTCCTTATCTGCGATCATCCTTAATAAAATATACATTATTATTCATAAGATCTACTGTACCACTGTATTCCTTATGTATACACCCAAAAACCAAATAAAATTAACACCTCTTGTAGAAAATTCATGTGTTTCATTTACCTTCAAAAAATCAAAATAAAAATTAAATTAAAAATAAATAAAATTAAAATTATTAAAATAAAATATTTCAATTCAAAAGAAAAACGATTTAAGTTGGAATGAAAACATAAAATTGAAATACTTGTTTAATTGAATGTCATTTGAGATTGTTTATAATTTGTTGAAATTAATAAGTAGTTGCAAAGATCCAGTTTTTTTAAAAACTTTGTTCTGAAAATTGTAGAGAAAATATTTTTAATTTGTGATGCTGGAAAAAAGCTCTTGCAATTAAAATACATTATAAAAAAAATAGGACAAAAAATTAGCAAGAATGTATTTTTGCGTTGTAGCGACAGTAGCTCGTCCCACAAAAAATCTTTCATCTCCTACAGCTCTTATTGACCCAGATGTTCATTTGTGAGTAACGAGAGAGCTTTGCAACCCTTTTACATTAAATCAGAGTAGATTGTATAAAAGTTAATGTTGAAATAAAAAAAATTCGTCGTATATGAGTTCATGTTCTCAACATGAATGCTTAACATAATTTATGTTAATGAAAACAACTTTTTAAACGTTTTAATTTAAAATAATAAAGGAAAATTTGTTACTTCAATAATAAATGATAACTTAAAGATTAAAAATAAAAAGGAAAACAAAAATAAAGATTCAATAATATGCTTAATAACATTGAAGAATCTTTTGTAACAATATATGTTTTATTTCTTTTAACATTAATAAAATCAGTCATTTTGTAGCTTTATAATTTTAATAAAAAGAAAGAATGATACCTTTCTTCAATAATTTAATAAAAGAGGATCTGACAATGTAAATTTAAAATATAAAATTTAAATATTTCAAAGATAATAAAGCCGTGGATTTAAAATAATTCTGGAAAATAGTTTCCCCTGAGTTTTCAGAAATCACGTTGCAATAACAACTTTAATTTATATGAAACGTTTCAAATCGTTTCCTTAAAAGAAAATGTACGAATTTCAAGTTGCAATAAAATTCTCATATTTTTGAGCTCGACGTGACATAATTTCATGAGAACTCAATAGTCTAATTTAGCCGTTATTCAGAAGTGAAGTGCCAAATTAGAGCATTTGGCCAACTTTCAAGCTGTTTCGAGAAATAACTGACTCCACTGACTTTTGCTGAAAAAAAAGAAATTTTAAGTAGTCTTTTACATTTGAATTTTAAAATGAGTATAATTTGATCTCTTTTAATTGAAATAAATAAATTGTAATTATTTCATATAATAATCTATATCATAATAAGAATAATAATAATAATAAAAGCAACACAAACAAAATACAATCAACATTGCAAAGAAATAAAAAATACAAGAAATAACAAATATTACATAATTTTTTTGTATCCCTTCTAAGGTTTAAATAAGAACTCTTTTTCTCAATTTTGCATTATTTTTTGCTTCATTAATATTCAAATAAGCAAGTTTTGGAGTATATTAACTTATTTTCGAGTTAAGAAACTATCGCAGCGAAATTTCAAGGATTATCTGCTTAAAATTTGGATTCGCAAATTTGAAGCTATGATTTTAGATGTTTGAAGAAAAGGGACAAAATGCAGTATAAAAAAAAATGCTCCAGGTGAGGCTCGAACTCACAACCCCGGCATTGCTCACGTAAACTGTCTTATAAGTACCGTGCGCTAACCAATTGCGCCACTGGAGCAGTTGAGAACACGGCCATAAATAGCGAACTTAAACTTGTATGACAATATATATAACAAAATAAATCTAATTCTCATTAAAAACAATATTTTAAACATTAATTTATACTTTCTTAGATAAATTTAAGTCAAATGAACAATTTTTCAATACTCTTTCCAACTTGTTCATCAAATCCTAGATTTTCACTTTTTGGATATGTATTATTTTTCCAGCAAAAATAATACAATATTCAGTACTTAGTTATTCTTAACATAAAATACGAACATCATCTATATTTCTTTGTTTGAAAACAATTGATTTACAACATGACATTACTTTTTACAAATTTGCGAAACGAAACAGAAGACGGTATTCTAACCTCTCTTTTCGCAGTTTTGATGATTCTTTCGTTAAATGATTATAATAAGAGAAAACTAATTTAAATCAACTAAGGTACAAAGAATATTGAATAACTGTTAGTAATAAACAAAATGCTATTTTGTATTTTTGTCAAAAACATAAAATCTGTTTTGATTCAAGTCAGGCGCCGGTTGATAAGCAGTTTGGAAATCAATTACAGATAAACACAATTTACGTACCTTAAACTTTTTTAATAAACGACCATTTCAGTTTAATGTTTTGGTTTAGATAAGAAATAACAGGATATATTCGAAGTGTAATGATTTTCCCACTTCTTTCTTTTTTTATACGCATACACGTCGTATCCGTGCAACGTCAACATGTCGACTTAATTTTGTCGACTGCTAAAATCAGTGTTGTCATGAACAAGTGTTTTGTTCGATATATGGTTGAAATTGCATTAAAAGTATAAAAATACTATGTGTACATGCTACAATGATTTATATTTATGTAACAGAATCTTATAAATAGTGTTAATCAACATAATTTGCAGTTGTTAAAGGTATAACCCCACCCCACTCGTAACAGTGAAAAGTGTCAAATTTTTCAAGTAAGATTTACTTCCAATGAGATTCAGAAGCATAGTTATTATTTCTTTCAATTAATTTAACTTTTTTCTATATTTCGCTTTTCTATTGTATTAAATAGCTTGATTTCTGTGCAAACTATTGCATTAAAAATATTGCAACATAACCTTACTCTCTCTTTCGAATTCTGTATATTTTTTGCAAGATTACATATTTTGTTTTGATTTACTAGAGTTGCATTTGCACGTTTGAAACATAGAGAACTTTATTTAATTAAAGGTGTCTAATGAAAGAAAAATGGATAAAAGAAATAGCAGTCAGTATTTTCCCTTTAAATTTGTAAAATACAAGATCTTACGCAGTTTAGTTACTTCTAAATTGTATAACATCTTTTATTTTCTGTTTTGATTCTTTCAAATTCATTTTCCTATTCCTGTGAAAATCTAAATTAACTTAATTAACATCAGAGATCACAAATTGTCGCACTTTCTCACCTTTTATTCATTTTGTCACTCTAGCTATTAATTTCTCACACTTTTCATCCATATCAAGTTTATTACATTTCTCAGTTGATCTAAGCTTTTAATAAAAGCTTTTAATAATACGATTTAATAAAAAATGTGACCTTTTAGACATTTAAGTCATCTAAATTTTGCAAAAAGTTATCAACAATTTCTGCTAAACGACTTTAAATTCAATCGATTTAAACTTCAATAATCAATCATTTAAATCGATTAAAATTTCGATTAATACAAATTTGAATTTATCAATAAATTTGACAATAAAATCGATTTTAAATTTAAAACAAGATTTAGAATAAAAGAACGATCCAAATATTTTGCAAATTACAAATTAAATTTGACAGAAAATTCAACATTTGCAACAAATTCATGTCAACAAATTCTACATTTGCAGTGTAGTACTCAAATTTTAATTCTAATTGAGACTACAATTACTTATTTGCATGTTAGTTTATTTTAGGTATATTTTCTTATTTATTCGTAGATTTCTACTTCCTTTAAATTTTCGGATTTAGAAAAGTAATCAATTTTTAGTTGTTTATTTTTTTCTTTAAAGAATTTCTAAAATTTGTTGATTTTTATTAGAAGGTGTAAATCACATTTTTTTCTAATTATTAGAATTTTAATTATTTCTTTCAAAATTATTACATTTCTTTCCAAAATTATTACATTTCTTTCCAAAATTATTTCATTTCTTTCTTCAATTATCTCACTGATTCAAAAACTTTAATACTTTCTTATAGATTATTTTATTTATTCATTCAAAAATACTATTCTAATCCCTGGGATGATTTTCTCTTCTTTATTTCCATTGCATTTTTTTCTGATCCGTTTTGAAATTTGGCAGATATGAGGCAGAATGAGCTGGTTCGATGCCTCGGGTTTTGCCAGCCTGGCAAAGTCTGCTCTTAAAGAAGCTCAGAAAACTATAGACAAGGCCCTGGATATCCAAGATGAAGAGCAGAAAACGACACAAACACCGTCGTCTGATAAGACAGATTTTTTCGCCACCTGGGGAGTGAAAAACGATGAACAACCAGAAGAAAAAAGCGATTTACCTAGTCAGAAACAACAGAGCAGCAGCATCTGGGGAAGTTTCACTGGATCATTCTTTGAGAACCCCAAACTTGATAACCCAGGATCAACAAGACCTATTAAACAATCCAAATCTTTGCAAGAATCGCTTGATAACAGTCTTGAAGAACTTCACGTTTCATCATCATCTTCTGTCCCCGAAAGTCTGTCTAGTGAATGTCCCGACGAATCTTCAAAGGAATCCGAAAATTCTAATCTACAGAAGAAATTTTCTAAATTAAATTTGAAATCCATAGGTGAAGAAGCTATGACCAAAAATCTTTTGGAGGTCGAAAGAATTGATTCCTGTCCAGAAAGCGAGGTGAAAAAGTTGGATTTGAATGCAGTTCATACATTGAAAAGAATATCGATTATTTCTTGTGAAAGTGACAAGAAAAGTTCTGAAAGTGTTGAGATTCTCGGGTCCCAGCAGAATACAGACTGCACTACAACTCCTGAATCTGAAGTGAATTCGGTGAGTCAGTCTCTGAGTCTTTCTTTAACGGGTCCAAAAGTGAATTCCGAATCGGTTGAAATCCTACCTGATAGTCTAGTGACTTCGCCCAGTTCGGTAGAAGTTTTAGGAGACTGGAAAAGCGACAGCAGTCTTTTCTTATCCCCAATAGAGCAAAGGCAATCCTCTTCAGAAAGAGAATCGAGTGCAGTCTTGCAAGATGCAGAATCTTACTCGGATATTTCTCCCTATGAATCCCCCATGGAGGAGGCAAAATCTTGTAGTTTAACGTTTGAAAGTAAAACCACAGGAAGTTGTAGTGTTAACCAATCGTCCAGTAATGTTAACCAATCATCAAATAATGACAACCAGTTGTCAAATGTTGTTTCCCAGGCATCAAATAATGTTAAACAATCAGCAAACAATGTTAAACAAATAGCAAGCAATGTTAAACAATCTACAAGCAATGTTAAACAATCATCAAACGATGTTAAAGAATCATTAAATGATACTAAAGAATCAGAAAGTTATGTTAAAGAATCTGAAAATTATGTTAAAGAATCAGAAAATGATGTTAAAGAATCAGAAAGTGGTGTTAAAGAATCAAAAAATGGTGTTAAACAATCATCAAATGATGTTAAACAATCAGAAAATTATGTTCAACAATCAGAAAATGATGTTCAAGAATCAGAAAATGCTAAGCAAGTGTCAGACAATGTTAATCAATCGTCCAATAGTGATAACCAGTCGTTCAATTCTGCTGGTACTTTATCAATCCAAAAAGAAGCAGAACTTAAATGCTCACCAGACAGCGTTGAAGTAATTCCTGACGTGGATGAATCCGACGAAGTAAGTCTTGCCGAAGATTCTTACACTTCCGCTTCTGAAACAACAGTGATGACGATTTTGGAATCGTTTCAAGATGCGAGAAAGAGAGAATTTTCCGATTCTAGCTTAAAAATGCACGATTCTTTTCCGGATAGTCACATGTCCATGAACTCGAGTGTTGAGTATCCGCTCAATATAAGTTTGGATTCTATAAAAGAGAAACATAATTTGCATCTTCCTTTGGAACCGATAACTACCCAGCCAATAAGAAAGGCTGACTATCTAGAATCTGTGAAAAATATTGCGGAAATTGATCCTTTTGAACAACTAAAAAGTTCTACCATAGAACCCTCAGAGCCAGAGACGTTCGTAGAAAATGTTACGAGTTTAAAGGCTGATACTGAAGGTCCTGATCAGTATTTGATGCTGACTGATTCTAGTTGTGAAGGCACTTTGATTGAAAGCAGTTCTGAAGACAATGCCACGTTAGTTGGCACTGAATCGAAAATTACAGAAGCGCCTCTGACTTCCAGTTCTTATGTAAAGTCCATGTTGGCTGATGCTATGTACGAGAAAAGTGATAATAGTGACACTGAAAGACACTGCATTGAAGTTCCCAGGGAGAATTCGCCTATTTCTTCCGAAAGGTGAGAAAGCGAAGTTCTTGTAAAATAATTGATATTAATCGAATTTTGTAAATTATCTATAATTGAGATTATTTTTTGAATTTTTTTGATTCTTTTTTGAATTCTTTGATTCTTTTTCGAATTTTTTTTTGATTCTTTTTTTTAATGTTTTGATTCTTTTTTGAATTTTTTGATTCTTTGTTTCTTTTGCACTAAGGTTTCAATATGAAATAAGTAAATTAAAGCATAATAAATAATTTTAAATATAAAAGAATAAATGAAATAGAATAAATACAAAAAAATAAATAAAAAAGAATATTAAAAGATAAATAAAAAGAATAATGCTTCCCTATGAGGAAGCAAAATGAAATAGAATAATCAAGAACAAAATAAAACAGAATAAATGAAATTAATATTTTGGGTTTCAGTCGTTCGGATTTAGTGAAAATTGGATCGGATCAAACTAGCGGGCACACGTCCGGAGACGAATTGGAGACGACAACTTCTAGCGATATTGAAATAATATCTAGGTATTGTTATAAAATCTCTAACTTTTCTGAGAAGTTCATGTTCTGAAGTAGTGTACACTTTTTTTTTGAAAATATTTATTCAATATTCGTTTCTAAATAGTTTTTCAATATTCATTTCTAAATAGTTTTTCAATATTCATTTCTAAATAGTTATTCAACATTCATTCCTAAATAGTTATTCAATATTCATTCTTAAATAGTTATTCAATATTCATTTCTAAATAGTTATTCAATTCATTCCTAAATAGTTTTTCAATATTCATTTCTAAATAGTTATTCAATATTCATTCCTAAATACTTATTCAATATTCATCTCTAAATAGTTATTCAATATTTATTCAATATTTATTCCTAAAGATTTATTCAATATTCATTTAAAAATATTTTCTCAATATTTATTTCTAAATACTGCAATTAAATACTTATTATTTAATAATCTATTTGATTTTACAGCCCCAATGGAGATTCAAGTTCGACCCAATCACGCCAGAGTCCAGCAAAGCTTCATTTAAACAAAAGCAGCGACTTGCTTACGAAAGCTTTAAAAACCAGAGGTCATTCTCGCGAACTTAGTGAAATAAGTATAGGCTCTGATGATACGAACTTAGAAATAGAGAAATTATTAAAACGCATCCAAGAAATGACGGAAATTTTAGAAGCTAGAGAATCAAAGCTCATTGATGTTAGTAGAATGAATATGGAATTACACGATCAAAATAACGGTCTCAAAAGGTGAGAGATCTTTTATTCTCTTGCATTTTTTAAATAATGAAATCAATAAATTGCTTAAAAATTTCTTAAAACTTAAAAAATATTTTAAATATTTTATTATTATTTTTATATTGCTATTGTTAATATTATTCTTGTATTATTTTTGTATTGTTTTAAATATTTAAAAATTCTGATGGCGCTTTTTTTAAATTACCAGGCAATTAGACAGTGTAGAAAAGCACGTGGAACAGAATCAGGATTTAACGCAATTAACAGACGAATATACGCAACGACTTTCGGCATTAGAAAGAAAATTTCAACAAGCAATTAGGGATCGAGACTTGTTGAGAAAAAATTTAGAGCAGTTGAAACAAGAAACTGCTTCTAGAATTTCGTCCATGGAAATGTCATCAATTAGTGCGGAAAAAGATGAAGTTATTAAGGAGTTACGAGAGGAAGGCGAGAAACTCAGTAAACAACAATTACAACACAGTAACATAATTAAAAAGTTACGCGCAAAGGAAAAAGAGAACGAGTCAACCATAAAGAGTCAAAAGTAAATGATTCTTTTATTTTTAATGATTTTTTTAATATACAAAACATTATTATATACAAAACATTATTATATACAAAACAAAATTTTCAAGATCTAAAATTTTTTGTCATGCAACTATTTTTTAAATAATTGGATTTTATTAAATATGATGAATACAATGTGTGAAAGCAAACTTGTAAATTTATTATCAAATTTTTAGAGAGCAACTCGAAGAACAAGGATTAGAATTAGATAGACTGAAGCGGTCTCTTTATGCGAAAGAAGAAGTCGAACGAAGTCAAATCGAAGCTGTGCATTCATTAACAGCAAAGAATAAAAAACAGGAAAAAGAAATTTTGAGTTTGCAGGAGAAATTAGATCACGCGTTGAATAAAATGGATGTTTATAAAAAGAGTTTCAACGCAGCAAAAGTGTTGGTGTTTTCAATATAACAAATTATTTTCAAGTTTTTATTAATTATAATTATATTTATATTATTAAATTATTACGTATCTAATCTTATTCAATGTTTTTATAGAATTAGAATTTATTTTTTGATGCTATATTTAATGTTTTTATAGATTTAGAATTTATTTATTTTTTGATGCTATATTTAGTGTTTTTATAGAATTAGAATTTATTTATTTATGGATGCTATATTAAATGTTTTTATAGAATTAAAATTTATTTATTTCCTGATGCTATATTTAATGTTTATTATATTTTCAGAGAGCTTTCGGATACTAAAGAAAATTTATTAACAGCACAAGAAGAATTAAAACATGCCGTAGACACTGCTGGAGACTCTTGTCAACTTTTGGCACAAGTTGAAGATTTACGAATAAAATTGCGTCATGCAGAGGAAGCTGTTATCAAGTAGGTTTTAAAAATTGAATTATTATTAATAATAAATATTATTTATCTAGAAAGATGTTATTAATGTAATTGAAAATTAATTATTAAAAAGTGTACGTAAAGAATAAAGTGAAATTTATCGAATTTTAATGAATAATTTAATATCTTTCAGGAAAGAAGAGACTTTGAAACAAGAAAATCACGAGCTTTTGAAACGATTAGAAATGTCAGAAACTAGAAGTGAAGAGATTTCGGAATCGGTTTCTTCAGCTACAAAACCTTTATTGCGGCAATTAGAGCAATTGCAAGCAAATCTTCTACAAAAGACAAATAATTTTATGAAGCAAGAAAAAATTATGTCCGAGAAAATCATAGAACTTCAGACTAAATTAGAAAATTTGGTTGAAACAGATCAATGTCTGAAAGAGGATAATTTAAACTTAAAATCGAGGATCTCAACTTTAGAATCTAAGCTTCATGCGAAGGAAATAGATCGAGCGAAACTTGAAGATTTATCAAATGAATCCAAGCTGAAAAATGATCAACTTTCTGAAGAAAATAAGAAGTAAGAATTTAAAATTTTAAAATAAATTTTAAATTTTAAATAAAATTTAGATTTTATGATTATAAAATGTATCTTTACTAACAATTTTATTGAAATTTTTTTTTAATTATAAAATGTGTCTTTACTAACAATTTTTAAAATTTTATTTAATTATAAAATGTACCTTTACTAACAATTTTTGAAATTTTATTTAATAATAAAAAGTTAAATTAATAATTTTGTAATAGACATTTATTTTTCTGAACAAAATTTATTAAAATTTCAGGTATCAAGAGACAATAAAAATTATGGAACAGTCTCAGACAAATCAGATTAAAGAATTAAAAAGAGAGATCAATTCACTAGAAAACAAATTGTCCATGGAAAAGGCTGCTACTGATGCGGAAAAAAGGAAAAATAGTGCAATAATGGAACAACAGCAAAGTGTTGAAGAAGAATTCAGACTCAGTCCAACATTGAGCATTGAAAGAGATTCTATGAGCAGTGTGAATAGTATTTGGCCAGTGGTAATTAAATTACCTTCTTTATTAAACTTTGTCTTTTTAAATCTTTGCCCTTTTTTTAATTCAAAGGATATTTAATCCTTTTCATCTTCTTTTTTTAAATTTACCTTGATACCTTTTTTTATTTTATAGTTGATTCAAAATTTTAGTTAATTCACAAATACAAAGTTTAGTGTTTACTTATTTTGTAAAAATTATTATTATTATTTATTTTATTTATTCACTATATCATTATAATCTTGCGTTGACTGTTTTCAGTTCAATGATCCAATGTTCGATAGTAGCTCTGGAAGATTTCCAAATGTTTACGAAAGTCTTAGAGCAGGGTCGAGTAGTACATCAGTTTTTGAAAACTTGCAGTCACAATTGAAACAACGTGAAGGTTCGAAGATTTACAAAAATAATTAACATTATGTTGAAATTTAAAAAGAATGTTTTATTTTTATATATATTTTATTTTTATCATTTTATTTATTTATCATTCCTTGCTGCAGGTGAAATACAACAATTACAGTGGGAACTATCGCGCAGAAATGCCGAAAGAGACACTTTGAATTTGGAGTTATCTTCCTTGTCTTTAAAAGTAGAAGAACTAAATTCAAAGGTCACGGAAGTGGAAGCATTAAACGAAAACTTGAACGATATCCAAACTAAATACGACGCACTTTTACAAATGTATGGTGAGAAAGTTGAAGAGAATCAGGAACTTCGTTTAGACTTGGAAGACGTTAAAGAAATGTACAAGACTCAAATAGACCAACTTCTTAAAAGGGATACCTAAGAAGTAAATTTGAAGAACTGCTTTTCACGACTGAAACTCTCCAGCAATTGTTAGAATTTACGAAGTAGCTGAAGATCAAAACTTTCTATTTATTTTTGGTCCCGTTGAAGATTTCTGAAACTTTCATATTCTGGTAAAACGGATTTATTTGTAATTCAATTTATTATGAAATTGAAGATAAACTTATTTTGCTAACAAAAGGTAATAAAAACTGACGGAAGTTAATAAAGTAAGTTTATCTTTTGTTTCAAATAGGTTTTAATTATTTCAAAGACTTTCCATTTACAATGAAAAAATAGATAATTATGTAAATAACAAGTAATTTAAATATCTTCGACTTGAATAATGTCTAAAAGTATTAATAATAGTAATTAAACGTATGTAAAGATTTATACTACTTTTGCATATTCAAGTTTGTAGATAAGTTTTCACAATATAATTAAAATAGTTTTTGGATCTTCGGAATAACAATAACAAATTTATATTAAAATTTATCTAAAAACAATTTCAGATGAATTTTATTTATAAACTTGTTACATAGTGTTACATACATACTGTATGTTACATACATTAAAAAACGAATCATCTCTAGATTCATATTCCAGATTGTTAATTCCAAATTGCCTTTTCAATTTTGTAATTATTGCATATTTTTAAATTACGTTTCTCCAACTTTTTTAAGCTTTAAAAATTTTAAAATCCTCTAACACTAATAATTATACAAAGCCTTTAATTATTATTGAAGCTAATTATAATTAGTCGATGATAGAATTCTTAAAACTTTGTATAGAAATAGCTTTATCATTTATTGTACATAATTAAGTTTAGTTTAATGTAAATTAGAAAGAAAACGAACATATTCAAATTTCAAATTTATACAAGAATATTTACTTAAAGATTATAGTTAGAATTCAAATTTTTAAGACAACAATGTTTTTTAATTATTTAAAAGGTTTTATTTAAAATAAATTTAATAATTAACTTTATGAGGAAAGAGGGAATGTGATATTGATTGTATTATAAAACACTTGTGGACATATGATTAATAAATTTATTTCGAATCAATCATGTTGGAATTAATATAATTTTATACTGTTGCCTCCGATGAAATTATAATTTGTGTAATTTTCATAAACAGATTGCTGAATTTGTGAATATACAAAAAACTTCAGTTTTTTACAATCGAAACAATATTTTCTCGTAAACTTATTAAAGAAAATTTTGACCCAAAATTTTATTGGATCTTTTACGTTTCAAAATAGAGTTGAAATTTTACGTTACAAAATGAAGTTGAAATTTTACGTTACAAAGAAATTTTACGCTACAAAGAAATTTTACGCTATATAATAATGAAGTTGATACATAATATTCTTTTCATAATTTTGACAGCAGTTTGTTTATCTTAACATTTAAAAGAAAAAGAAAATAATACCATTTTCTTAATAAAATTACCAAACCTTGTTTAACATAAATGAGTCGAAATTTAAATAATTTTCTAATATTTAAATAAAAGTTGTTAAAATTTTTCAACTTTTTCTTCCTTTGGCAAACAATATTTCTGAATTAAAAGTAAATTAATATTTTACTACAACTATTGTAGACTGTGTCGAGCTGTTCGAGTTTATATTTCACTCTTGAGTATAGGATTGAAAGCCACTGAACAGCAGGTCTAAACCTAATTATTTAGCAATGTTAAAGTAACAAAAAACCGATTGAATGAATTTAGAAACGCCGAAAAAACATTACATTAAATCGGAATACATAGATGAATGAAATTTTTAAATTTACTTCAGACTAAGCTCTAATTTTTCAAAAAGATTTTGACATCCACTTGTAGATGAACGAGCAGTTTTATCAAAATTTTTTTTATAATTGATTAGCAGTATTCTTGCTGATTTGCAGGCATCAAATAACTTATCTCAAATAGAATTTTTATAATAAGAAAAATATCAAACCTTTGACATTAATGTTATAACCTTAACCAAGTTCTTTGAAAATCAGAATTACATTTTCAATTTAAATTTTAATTTAATTTACTTTTCTTTAAATCAAATTATTTATGCAAATATTTTCTTGCTTTTGAAATGTAAAAATTTATGAACTAATTTTGTCGATTTCTTCAATTTCAAACATGAGTTTAAATTTCCTTTTTTCTAAAACATGAGTTTTCTTGTTAAATTAGATAAGTCCTTGCAAATCAGCAATCCTGCATTCATCGTGAAAAATGGGAAAAATAATAAAGTTAAGTATCCACCCGGATGTAACGACACAACTAGCAGAATATGCTATCTTTACGAAACCAGTTTCGTCGAATAATCATCGCCTTATCGCTAACTTTCCATGTATATGCATTTCAAATTTTACATTTTCAAAAAGAAACATTTCTCAATCATCTCCTCAACACCGTTGCTTACACTACTAGCCTATACATAATTAATTCAAAATTTTCCTTGAAAATGTGCACAATTAAAAAAATTAAACTCAAACTAAAAATCCATTTTAAACTTTCCTTTTAATCTGTTTTTTCTAAAATCCTTTTCTAAAATTAAGAAAACTGTTTTTAGCCCAAGTCATCTGCTTTTATTTTTACTTTTTTTTACTTTTTCTTTAAATCTTTACTTTTCTTTAAATTAAGAGACTTTTTATGAATTAAAATTCTTTATTTGCCTTTTATCAATGAAATGTAAATCACATTTTTTGAAATAAAAAGTCACTCTCTTAAATAAAAGATAGTACAATTAAATTACTTAAAATTTTTAATTAAAATTGAAACAATGTTGGAAAATAATTTTGAAAAAACCCTAGAGCAAGAATTAATGTTCTGTGTGTCATTATAATTTTAACTGATGAATAATTTTTGAATTTCGTTAGAAAAGCACGGTGTGCCTCGACTGACAATATTGCGATATACTGGCGATGTCAACTACTTACTGTTCTTTGGATCAAGCAAGCGTTCACTTAGCAAGATCCAGGAACTGCGCAAGCTCTCGGCGCGC
The DNA here is from genome assembly GCA_011057455.1 of Ganaspis sp. Gsp50. Taxonomy (NCBI): domain Eukaryota; kingdom Metazoa; phylum Arthropoda; class Insecta; order Hymenoptera; family Figitidae; genus Ganaspis; species Ganaspis sp. Gsp50. The sequence goes on from WNHD01000911.1 coordinate 23,430, forward strand.
GTCAACCGTTTTGAGATAATCATAGAATTGGTACCTCGGAGCGGTGTGTTCAGCTCATGAGATGTTCCATCTTAGGAGCACGGGTAACCTTGTTTAACCCGATTTTATAGTGGCTCTTCTCCCAGGTGTAATAGGCTTTTATCACCTGATCGGGCAGTAGGTTGCCTCTACGAAGAGCAGTTTTTGGTACAAGAGTGAGTACCATATGGGATAAGAGTTAAGCCAACAGCGCGATCACGCCGTTTTTTCTTCGCTCAGACCCATGGAGTCCAACCTTCGTACAGAAGGGCCAGGTTGTCGGAACTCTGCGCCTCGCGGATCACATACTCCACCTGTTCAGCTGTTGTATATTTGCGTGATGGATTCGGATCGCGTCCTTCTAATTTCATCCTCACTCGTCGCCAAACATTCAAGGCATACGCATTCCTCTCTTGCACAGCTAAAATAGAATAATCAATTAAATACGTTACAATTTAACAATACGTTACAAAGATCGCAGGAACAAAAAACTGAAAATAATTTCTTAAATTTACCTTTGCCCGTGGTTGGATCTCTGACCAATGGAATTCCCTTCCTAGGACTTAAACACACGCTATCTTGTCTGATAAGCTTTGCTTTCCTAGACTCTCGATCCACAGCTTTCATAGACACCTTCTGCTCGTTCGAAAATTCTAAAAGTTCTTCATACAATTCTGGTATTTTCGACGCTAAATTCTCAAGTTCATTTCTAGCTGCAACGGCTCGTGTTGAATCTAGATTTTCGGATTCTAATTCTTTGACGACGGAAGAGATGCTCTCAGTGAAGGAACGATAGGTTGTTAAAAATTCTTGTAGGCCGAAAATATTCTCCTGCTTTGCCATAGATCTTAGCAAGACACGAACGTCGCTCATTAATCGATGATGCTCTGCGATGACAAGTTGCAAGTTGGCAACTTGCTCTCTTAAACATTCGTGGATATTAATAAGAGTGTCTTGTTTCTCTTGTAATTTCTTTTGTGTATCGACTATCGCGTCAGAAACCACTTTCTCAGCTTGTCTTAGCCAATTTGCATCAACGGTACTTTCCAATTGTAATAATTCTACGAGACTCTCTTCAATCATTGTCACAGAGATTGTTAAATTCATTGTCAGCTTGCAACTTTCTTCCCAGTGTTTTACTAGCTTGATAAAATTAGCGTCACTCGTGACACTCTCGGAAGTTCGTGTTCGTAGTGCTTCATAATGCAAAATTGAATTGCAGGTGTTTACCACCATTGCTGATAAATTATGCTGTCTCGTAAGTTTCTCGCAGGAAGTTAAAACAGCGTTGTCGAAAGCGGACATTACTTCGCTAAGAGCAGGATTTGCTCCAGCGGCCCATTTTAAACGCTGAATTGCACTTGTTACTAGATTTTGTTGTTGTTCTCTTCCTTCACACACTCGAGATTGCAAAGTTGTTAATGCAGTTGCAGTCTTTCTCAGTTCAAGCATAAATGTTGGTCGATCTGAAATGCAATTAAACAAAAATTTAAAATTAGTTTTTGCGGTTTTAAAAAAAATTGTTATTTTAGAAAAACGTTCTGAAATGTTAGAGGGTATAAATATAGAAAAAAGTAGTGTATAAACATAGAAAAAAGTAGTGTATGAATGTAAAAAAAAGTAGTATATAAATATAGAAAAAAGTAATGTATAAATATAGAGAAAAGTAGTGCATAAATATAGTAAAAGTAGAGTGTATAGAGAAAATTAAAGTACATAAATACATATATTAAAGTATATATAAGTCGAGTACAGGGATCACAGTCGTTTATTCGTTCAATTTTAGGTGCAAAAGGGGATTTTCAATTTTAAAAAAGGGGATTTTCTCCCATAAAAAGGGGATTTTTAAATGAAGAAAAAAAAGAATAAAACAACAATATTCAAAAATTTTAAAAAAGTAATTTTCCATAGAATTTAAATTACTCAAGGTCATTATTTTAAATATTAAAACCATT
>WNHD01000912.1:0-24259 GCA_011057455.1 Ganaspis sp. Gsp50
AATTATTAAAAAATGTTAAAGGTTGATTTTTGTGAAAAATCCATCTATAAGGAAGCAAAATTTTCATGAAATGAATAATTCTCTACTTGTTTTTATTGTTTTATTAATAAGGGGGTTTACCCGAAATTAGTCTCAGGGCCGCTTTTCTACCCTACGTGGAGTGATTGCGTGAGCACTTTTCAGACCACTTTTTGGGAAACTTTAATCTTGTAGGTTGGAACAGAAAATGGGCTCCCTTTGGGACCACAGATTGTAATTTTCTTCCGTCTAAGAAACATCAGAGAATGCGACTTACTTTAATGGACTCTCATTAATTTCTTGACAAAGAATTAAATTTATTTGAGTTATAAATAAACAGGTTTTCTTCCCCACGATGGTTTTTCCTGCAAAAAAAGTGTTTTGATTTGAACCTTTAAACTATAAATTCCTATCTTCATAGGATTAATTAATTAAGATAACCACGCTAATTCAGCCTTTGAAATAACCGCTCTTCCAATTTAGTTCCCTAAGAAATTCATACACGACCTTGAAATCGAGACATTGCTCTTTTAAGTAATGCCTTTCCATTCTTAAAATTGTTATCTTTTTAAAACGAGATTTTTACGGAATTAATTTGTCATAATCTTATTTTGAAGCAGTTGTATGTATGTAACTACTAGAGCAAATATAGATATTTTTAATTTCAAAAAGAAGTAATATTAATAATTATAATTTTAAGTTTTAAATATTCTAAAAGAACACTCTTTCTAGATATAATGGTAAGCAATAATTTCCAGATCCGTAGGATGTCCGACGGATATCGACATTTTTGCTAGTTCAGAATAGCCTTGAAAATATCCTGATAGGATATTTTCTCGAAATTGTTTACATATCCGCTAAATCACCTAGGCTATCCGTAGGATATCCCAGAGATATCGAGGCACAATTTTTAAAAGTTAAGAAAAAGTTTCATGAACAGGAGTTCGAACCCTCGTTACGTAGGTAACAATAGAGTAGGACATTCTGTCCTTCTCTTTTCCAAGTCAGAGAGACCAGGACAGAATGAACGTCGATGTCGACGTTAACGTCGCGTCAAACTCTATTGTAGATTCCTCTTAAAAGATACACTTAAGTGGATAAATGCCTTGTTCAGGGAATTCCATGTGGAATCTAGTAACTTGAAGTAACTGCATATATATTGCATTTTTGTTGTTGCTCATGACAATAAGGAAACTAGGTAGGTTTTAGTGTCATTAATTATGTGAAACATAAGAAATGTGCTATTGAACTCGAGAATGTAGCAGGAACCAATTGTTGTTCAATCTATAAATAATAATCCAAATGGTATGAACAATCAAGGACCAGCAAACGAGGATCAGCTGCTAGAATGCGAAAATTGCGCAGCCATGCAGACTTTGGTTGAAAATCTCAAGGCCGAACTCCAAGAGTCTATGGACCTTGTAAATGATTTGCTGGAAGAGAGAAAAAAAGAAAATCTTAAATTCTCAACAATTAAATTCTTTTAAATATGAAAATTACTTTTATTATTATGTAAATTGTGGAAAATAAATTTGTTTTCTGACTTTCATTTCAAAAAGTTCTCCATAATTTCCATGAGAAAAAGTGGAAAAATGTCATTAATATTTTGTGGACTGTGGGTGTATGTATAAAAATATATATATATATATATATACATACATTGTATGTATGTATATTGTATGTACATATATTGTATGTATATGTATTTTTTTAAAAAAAAACATTGTACAAGTGCGAGTGGGCCTCCCGTCAAAGGGTAACGGGTTCCGTGCAATGGTTATTTTATGTAAATAAGAATAAAGTAGTTTGTTATTTTTATTTTTTGTAAATTTGACATTTAAAATTACAATTTTTATTATAATTTATAGAATTTGTCATAATTATTAATTACTTTTTTTGTAAGAAAAATATTTCACGTTAAAAAACAAAAAAAAGTTCATCAGAAAAATTCGATACTTTAGTCAGTATTTTTAGAATAGTTCACGACTATTTACTTATTTTTGTTTTATAATAAATTTTAATTAAATATTATTTGCTATAACATCCATGTAAGATAATAACATAATAACATATAACATAATTTTCATCTGATTCTAGAAGTTACATAAAATGTTTTTTGTTTTTTATAAATGCCGTCAACCGGGGCTATTATACTCACGCAGAGGCTATTGTTCCAACGGTTACTTTTTAATAAACAAAATTTTTAGATTAAAGTGTATGGGAAGATTTCGCTTGATGTGCAAATATAGTTTAATATATCTTGTGAACAAATGCCAATAAATGTTTTTCTTCAATTCTTTCTCAGAAAAATCAGAGTTTTGGTATTTTTTCAAATTCAGTTAAGAGAAAAGAAGCAAGTGATTCTAAGTTAAAATAAAGATGGAAAGCGTCCGTCTCATCATAATGAAAATCAGGATTCAAAGAAACTTCTTAATGTCAAATGATGTTTTAACTGAAGAAAAAGTGGGCAATACTAAACGACTTTGTTCTGAAAATACAGAAGAGGGGAATTCAAAAAAGAATGAAGATTTAGAGCCTTCAAGTAATAAAAAGTCAGATAAAAGTTAACTTGAATGTACTTACTGATCAAAAACTGGGCATTTGGTAAATGATTGTTATAAAAAAAAGCAAATGCATAAAAAAGAAGAAGAATCCAGGAAAAAAGTATGACTAGAGACCGGCGTGGAGCAGAGACTATCGGTCTTAGAGAAGTTTAAGAAAGGTGGGCAAGAAAAGTAAATAAAAATATACAAGATCGTGTGCTATAAATTACTCAAGAGAGCGTAGCAACGATTGATTTAGGTTCCCAACGGTCAATTATTAGAGAACAGGAGGCAAAAAATTTAAATTTAACATTTAAGGAAACAGACAAGATTCTAGTAGGTTTTAATTATGCGATTACTAAACCTTTAGCTTGTTCGAAAATCAAATTGGTTATTAACAATATTCCTATAAAAATAAAAAAATAACGCCGGCCCACAAAAAAATAAAAAGGTCTTGAGCTTTGGATCAGACCAAGGGTACTTATGTTTTTGGGGTCGCTGAAACCGAATCTAGAGTCCATTTGACCCCATCACGTCAGGGTTTTAACATAACCCCATAAAACCATGAAATCCAACACTAAGTTTTTGAAACACAGAAACTTTCTGAGCTGAATGTTGTGTCATGTGTTCTTTATGATTATGGGGTAGTTGGAGACGAATTTGAAGACCTATTAACCCCATCACGTCAGGGTTAACCAAAATATTGTCTATTTCGCTTTATTAACATTTATGCACATTTCTCTGAATAAAAAACCTCTGAAATAATCACTTTCTTTAAACATATTTAAGTACTGTGTTTAACATCACTTTTTTGCAATGCACTATTTCCACTTTTGAATAATATTATTTCAACTTCAATTATTGACATTTTGAACTACTCAATTTTTTCGTACTTTTAAAGAATCACTAATTTCTGATTAAGTTTATAATATCTTGAATATATCAACTCTTTAACATTTTTTAAATATTCAAAAAGTCAGGGTTTCTTCAACTCTGAACAGCACAGACTATAATCTGGAATTGTAATGGAATTTCAACATTCCTCATGGATTCATGAAAATCTCTGAAAATACACGTTTATATAAGGTGGGATATTTTTTTCAATTTTCCTTCTTAATTTGTACGATGTTCATTACGCTTTTACCGAAATTTTTAAGTATTTAAAAATAAAACAGAATATTTCAAAAAACCTTTAAAAATACTTACGAATATTTCAATACACTTACAATGACTTTACAATCCTTTTAAGGAGGATGTAGACTAACGTTAGTAAGAAGATTATGTGCTAATGTTTAATAGGACTTTTTCATTGTAAAAGGAAACATTTAATGAGAATTTTTGTAGATACACCGTTGCAAATTTATTTTTGAAGAAAATAAATCATAAAAATTGAAATTTGAACTATAATTACAAAAAGTTAACAATTAAAATAGAAATATTAAAAAAGACACTCTTGTGTACACAACCAATTTCTTGTAATTCTTGCTAAAATTATATATAGTTTTTAGTTAAATTGGTAGAAACAATTTTTTTCCACCTTTTGTCTAAAAAGAAATCACTTCTCTAGTTTTCTTGTATTTACAGAAGAAAAATATGCACCTAGAACATAGTCTTTTTTACGTTTGTCTGATTCGTCCTTAAATGCTTAAAAATCCTTTGTTCTTTATTTTCTTACAAACTTACTGTCAACCCAATCTCAAATTTACACATTCTATTGGGAAAAATCTTAGCTTTCCAATGAAAATGAAATTAAAAAAATTAAAAATATCCAAATTAGTCTAAATAAAAAAATAAGGTTTATTTTTGAAAGAAGGGATGGAATTTTGTTTTTCAAAAAATTGTAATGGTACACATTTAGAAGAGCATGAAAAATACTTTAAAATCTTCTATATAAAACTTAAAATCCGTAAACTTTTGACAAAGTTATAATGTTTTGAAAATGACGATATTAACTAAAATAACGCAACTTCAACCCCCGCTACTTTGCAGAATTTTTTTTAAATAAGTTAATATTTGGGGGATTTCACTGCAAAAGGAAGAATCTTAAAAGTGACTACAAAGTTACTTAAAGTATCTTATTTTTGAATGTATCAGGCCAAAACATCTTAATTTAAGATACTTTTTGAAACTTTGTAGTAACTTTTAAGATACTTCTTTTTACAATGTTGTTACTTTCAATGAGGACATCAATTTATCAAAATATCAAGCCTATCAAAAAACTTTTGGGCTGGACGATTGAAAAATTTTGGCCCCAATGTAGTTAATAAAAGATTTGTTCTCCAAGCAATCTTTTTAAAATTCATTTTATTAATTTTTTTAATTATTTAAAAAATATCAAGAATCTTATATTGTGCCCTATATTCGTGCCCAAGTTCTCTGGTACGCCGGTTCATTCTTGGGAGCACATGTGGGAACCTTTTAAGAGAACTCGCCTGAGATCCTTTACAGGAACCTGCACCGGATCACACATGAGAATTTTTAATTGGATTGTGCAAAGTCAATAGTAGCCTACAGTTCGGTAGCGGTTATTTCAATTGCATTATGTACACATTTAGCAATATTAATTTAAAAATGAAACATGTTAATTAAAAACATAACCATTTACAATGGGAAAAAAATAAACAAATTCGAAATACCTTGAATTTGAAAAGATATATTTTACAATTTCATTTTTTCATTTACCATTTATTGAAAGTATTGGAAAATAACTTTTATAAAAGAAGTTAGTTAGTCTCTATTGTTATACGTATCACCTAATGAATTGATCAAATGAATCCATCTAAATTATCGTTTTGTATAGTAATAAAAACTATAATATTCAAAAATTAAACGAAAACCAATATTTTACAAGTTTAATTTACACTTATTTATTTAAAAACATTGAAGACTAAAACATGTATACTTTTATCAAAGGTCTTATTTCCTTTAAGAATTCATTTAACAATCTGAATTACAAATTACGAACTGCTCTTTATTCATTGTAGTTGCATTTCTTTATTCTATATTATTATATTGTAACTGATATTTTAATTAGAACTAACTTAATAGAGGACAAAAGAAGAAGAAGAAGAAGAAGAAGAAGAAAGTCACAAATAAGCTACATAAAATGGATTGTAAGCAAAGTATACCAATTCTTCTTTTTTTCAATCGAAAAATGTAGATACAAACAACTTCAAGAAATTGCAAGATACAATCGAATGTTATTCATTAGCATCGACAACTGTTCGCAAATATCTGAAAAATACAAAAGATATTATAAATAAACGAATATTTTTTTTTTATTTCAATTATATTAAATTCCACTTGTCATTTATCTAGCTTTTGACATCAATATTGTATGATTAGAACATTGTATAAAAGTAATTTTCCCTCTTTATTATTGAATGTTAAATAAAAAAATTATTATTCTTTACTTTCTTATTAATGTTAAAAACACTAATCGTAAAAAAGGAAAATAATAATCACAAAGTAATTGTAGACAATATATAATGGATTATGACATTAGTGGTCACATGACCCATAAGCCAAATTTGTCCTCAGTCTTACTTTTAGAACAATGAAAATATTGTTCTGAAATTTGGTAGATATTTATAAAATATCATCAGGAAGGTCTGTCTGGTCCAAGTTTGTTTATATTTTTGTTTAAAATGAATTTTATAAAATTACCCAACTGCAGTGTATAATTTACAAAAAGATTGTTCTTAAACAAAAATATTAATAAATTCGGACCAGACAGACCTTCCTGATAATATTTTATGAATGTTTAACAAATTTCAGAATGATAGCATCATTTTTTTGTAGGAATTAGACCGGGGACAAATTTTGCATATGGGTCATGTGACCATTTACGTTATATTCCATCACATGCCCTTGGGGTAATTTTCAATTGCACATTTTGAAGACAGCATTTGTTTGTCAAAAGAACTTAAGCAAATAGCTGCAAGAAATTCATATATTTTTAAGATATTGCTTCTAAAATATCTGTTAATCGTCATTGTGTCTGATTTCCAATTAAACAATTTCAAGCATGAAAAGAAAGATAAAGCACAAAAAAAGGTTACGAAAAATTAACGGTTTATGATATTAAAATAAATACTGAGGTTAATGACTACCTTCAGATATGTATTCCAAGCATAGATATGCATAGAGCAAAAAACATACTGAATATTATCAGGAAAACCAGTCCAACCCGTACAGAAAAGTTATCAGGGCTCGAGTCGGAACCCGATTGGATTCTCCTAATGGTGGATGAAACACAGTACCCAGTCGGGGCCAAATCAGAAATCCCCAGGATAAAGTTCTGAAAACCCTCCCTTCAGATTTTAATGAAACTTGGTATACCTACGTAATTTGGTGTGCTGATTACGAATATGATGTTGTAAATTGGCGCAATTTTTTTTCAAGGTAAACCCCATAAAAAACCCATAAAATGTAGGTTTTTTGCACTTATCTCAGTAAGTTTTCAAAATTTAAAATTTAAAATAAATATTAAAGAAATAAAATTTTAGACATAAAGAATTTTATGACAAAGGATTATCAGATGCAAATATTGAATTCTAAATTATCTTTCTTAGTTTGCTCGTTTTCAAAATCACATTTTAATATATTCCTAAACTTTAAAGACAATATTAAAGATTTTTAGACAAAGGATCATCAATTTAAAATATTGAATTAACGTATCTATTTTACTTTGCCCGGTTTTTTTTTATTTTACAGATATTACAGAATTTTAAGACAAACGATCATCAATTGACAATATTCAATCCAAAATTATTTTTTATACTTTGTCAGTTTTCAAAATGACATTCTAATAGATTCCTAAACTTTAATACAAATAATACATATTTTACGACAAAGTATCAGAAATTGAAAATATTCAATTAACGCATCTTTTTTACTTTTGCCCGTTTTTTTTACAGATACTACAGGATTTTGGTCAAAGGATCATAAACTGAAAATATTGAATTAACCATATATTTCTTATGTTGCCCGGGTTTTTTTTATAGATATTACAGAATCTTGGACAGAGAATCATCAATTTGAAAATATTGAATTAACATATCTTTTTTACAAATCCCGGTTTTTTTAACAGATATTACCGACATTTTTTTACAGAGGACAATTAATTAATAATATTGCATTCGAAATTATGATTTTCAGTTCTCTCATTCTTTAGAAAAAAGGGATTATAAATTGAAAATATTGGATTCGATATTATCTTTTTCATTTCGCTCTTTTTTTTTAACAAAGGATTACAAATTGAAAATAAAAGATTCGAAATAATCTTTTTCATTTCATTCTTTCTTTTTTTTCAGACAAAGGATAATCAATTGAAAAAAATAACCTTCTGGAAATTATCTTTTGTAGTTCGCTCCTTCTTTTTTAAGACAAAGAATTATCAATTAAAATAATTACATTCGAAATTATAAATTTTTTAATTCGCTTAAAATTGTAGTGAATATAATTATCAATAGATAATATTGAATTAACCTAAAATTTATTACTTCGCTCGTTTATTATACACGTTACATTTCAATTTTCTTGGTAAATAAAAAAATCTAATCACCTTTTTTGCCCCCCCCCCCTCCCCACCGGATATATTCCTTGGGAGTGTTCTCAGTGACGACCAATGATGAAGAACCAATGGCGCATATTCCAAGATTGTCGCTGGCGTCGAAAAGCATCTATTTCCAAGATATGGATTTGAACAACAATTCAACAATTTAATAAAAATAATTTGGTAGTGTACAACAAGTCGTTCGAATTTTTCATAACTTAAAAATTATGTACACATCCTTTTTTCAGAAATTGGCAAAAGCAAAACAACAATTTCAAGAAAGAATAAATAATAAATGATTCATTTTTAAAATTGACATTTATTTATATATAATAATTTGTTTTACAAAAACTGTTTATATTAATATTATTGTTCATACAAGGTAAAGAAAGGCCATCCTTGTGCGTGTTTGCTGGAAAATAAGTGAGGACAATTTAATTTAATTTTTTAGAAAAAATGTAGAAGATATTAAAGAAATAATAGCGCTCACCTGCCTCGCAAACGTACACTCTTGCAAACACAGTCTACTTTCAAAGAGTTATTCGTCAGGATCCCACAGTCTGTAAGAACAAAAATTAAAAGTTAAAAAGTAATTGTTTAATTAACATGAAAATGCAATGTATGGTAAGTAATAGACGAAAAAATAAATTGCATATATATATATGAAATACATAATTATTGTTTTAAAAAAATTTAAAAGAATTATAATATTTGCTCGGCTTTCCATATATTTTTACCCATTAATTTTTTATCTCACTTTATAATAAATTAAACAAAGAAAGTATATTAATGAAATTGTTCATAACAATTTGGTAATTGTTGTAAACAATTTAAACAATCGGAAAGTGTTTTTAATTTTTTTCTACAGCTTCTTCTTTTTTCCCCAATTATTTCATGAACTTCTTCAAAAGTCTCACAAAAAATGATAAAGTATACAACCTGAGAAGTGCAGCATTTTTAAAAAATCATGGCGAATTCACAGTCTGTTTGCAAGATATGATTAAATTCACGTTGCTTTCAATGCACGAGTATATAAAGTTTATATACCTACAATTAGTAAATGATGAGACAATATGACTTTTCTATATAGCGTAAAATTTGACAATTAAATTGCAAATAAATTGTCTTGTTTATCGTAGACAGTGAACGAAAGCATTGGAGCTTTTATCTGATTGTAATTAAAGTGATGTTTTTTGTGTGGGGGAGGGGTGCGAGTATGTCAAAAAATTAAAACAAAAATTAGAAAAGAAATAAAAAGTAATTCGAGATAAGCCTTTTCCAAATTTTACAATTATATTGTGTTTATTTACATTTCATAATGCAAATCAGGGTAAAGCAGAAACTAGTCTGCCACTTTTCGCTTGTAATTATAGTTGACAAAATTAAAAAGAATGAAAGTAATTTCTCTCTGTACATTTAGGTTCACATAATCTCAATAAAGATATCTAAACTTAGATAATAGGGAAATATTAAATTCTTAAATAATTTTCAAAGCCTTGATAGGTGAACGACTACTGTATGTTTCCTTGTTGCCGACCGCAGCCATTCTTCATATATTTAAAAAAAAAACAATTTATTAACATGTTAAAAATATTTTTTAATAAATTTTACTCTTCGTTTCCTTTATAGACAAAACCACCAAGACCAGCATTGTATTGTTGAAATAAAAAGAAATAGTAATTTCACTTTTTTATGGCAACTTTTAACAAATAGATCTTTCTTACAAATAACTCACTACTGTCTGTTCTAAGAAATTTTGAAAAACGATTTTTTTTTTAATATCTCCCAAAAATAGTGAAACACTTTTCTGTCAATGACTCCCCAACTATATGTGAAAAACATAAGAATAAGAATTATACAAAAAATAAACAGCAATGCATATACTGAAAAGTTATTTGCAATTCTTATACTTTAAAAGTGCATTTTTACTTTTTATGCACTGAGAGAAAAAAATTCGTTTCGACGAGAATAAAAAAATTTACTTACCACTTATTCTTGTTTCAAGAATATTTTCGATTCATAATGAGTATTTTAAAGTTTTAGTCAGGAATAAATACTTCGGATTAAGAATAAATACTTGAATCAAGGATAATTATTATTCTTGATTCAAGAATACATATTTTAGGTACGAATCTAAGAATAAAGTAGATTAGAGCCAATGTGTTTTTGCATTGAATCAAGAATACTTTTCTCTCAATGTGAAAAATAGTTCATTTTATAAGTAACTCACTTGTAATTTAGAATGTTGGCTTGCTCTCCTTCTTCCAAAGTGGCATTAATGAAATCCGTTGCGATCACCATATATTTCTTCCAAGACTTGACTGGAAATTCATGTAAAGTACCTGGTAGCATTATTACATAATTCCACACACTTGGAATTGTGGTAACAGTTCCACCATTGTCCTTAAAAATAACAATAATCTCTAATATAGTAAAAGAAATCATTAAATTACACAATTTTTAATTTTACAAAATATTTTATGATAAATGGAAAGAAACACTTTCTGCGATTGATTGGAGGGATTTTTGAAGACACTCATTCGAAAATTTTTGAGCACCTTTTTTTTCTTAAAAAAACGGTTTTTTTATAAATTTTTTTTTTCAAATAAAAATTGCCTTTCAAGAATAAAAAATTTAGATTCCTTGCATGGAGACGCGAATATCTATATACAATCTATATTTAACCAACATTTGATGGAGTAAATGACAATTTTTTATCATTTTTTCACACTTAATTTTTTTAATATAACTTTTATAATTGTCTCTTTTGAATAGTCGTTCATTTTAAAAAAATTTTTTACATTTAAAGGGAAGACGATTGACCTACATAAAGTACATTTCTGCCAACAAATTGATAGAGTAAATGACAATGTTTCATTATTTTTGACATTTAAAATTTAATTTCATTGATATAAGTTTTAAAATTGTCTCTCTTTAATTGTAGTTCTGTTTGAAAACATTTTCTAAATTAAAAAATAAACCGATTGTCTTATGTGTGTGGTATGATTACCACTAATGTTTGATGGAAAAAATGTTCAAGTTTAAATGTTTCTTAGAAGAAAAATGCACATTTTTAATATAACTATTTTTTAAAGTGTAATTTTTTGAAGTTTTTGAACGAATTTTGTATTCAAATAAAAAGAATTGATTCGTATTAATATAGAGATGATATCAAACAATTATTTAAAAAAAAATGTCACTGTTTCATTATTTTTAACATTTAAAACGAAATATTCATGAAATGAATATAATTTTCCACTTGTTTTAACTATAGTTACTCACTTTCTGTAACGTCGAAGCATAATCTACTTTAAATAAATTAATCAACAAGTTTTCAAAATTTTACAAAAATAATACAAATTTGGGAAGTTGTGAAAACAGTGTCATCTTTCGTCATAATTCAAAAGTTTGACGTTAGGTATCAAGTGTAAATAGTTTTTCTCAATCCAATTTAACTTTCCGAGTGACATTCATGAATTTAACAAAGATTTCAAACATCTTTACAGATTTTGTGTTTTGAAATTTTTTGAAAAGTTTTTTCTACCATTTGTAATTGTGATACTTTTTATCAATTTTTCAAGTAAATTGCAAAATTAATATATATGATTCGGTTTTGATAAAACTAATGAACCACTGGCTGTCATTTAGATCGAATGAAAGTATTGAGCTGTTAGATAGACAAAATATTGTGATTTTTCATGTTGTTAAGTACAAATAAAAAAACCTGTCTCACAACTTCCCAAACTCCCCTACAATAAAAATTGTAAAACTTAAGAATTTTATCAATTCAATGTTTTTTTTTTATTTATGGAGCAAGTGTTGTTCTACTTTCCAAAAAATAATATTCACTAAAGTTTTGATTTGTATTTTTGAAGGTTACATTTTCTACAGAGACCTGTTCTATTAATTTGTTTTCACATTAATTTTGTTAATTATTTTAAAATAATAAACACGAGACAAGCAAATTGTATACTTAAAATATCTAAAGCAAGGTTAATAAAATAATTTAAACTAATGAATATGTAGATTTGGCAAAATTTAAGGAGCGTGGCCGTCTAAAACTACAAGATTGCTCATAAAAAAGTACGGAGATACATTTTTTGACATTGTAATAATACTTACCAAAATCAAACGTCTATAATGATAATATAGAGTATTATCTTCTATAAGCAAGAGGAATGGCTTCCTCATGCCAGTCGTAATTCGTAAGAGATTGGAATAAGGAAGTTTTCTCTTTACGAAACGCTCCATTGTCAACTGCATAATGTACTAAAAAAAAATTAATAAAACGATTAAAATTCCCACAATTCCTGCGTAGTACAATTTTAACACTTGTTAAGGCATACAGTGAAACTGGAGGAGAGTTCAGAATGGGGTCGTTACAATCTGGTCAACAATGCTAATCACGTGATCTCCATAAACAATGCACAGGTAGACGCGACTGCGGCATTGTCGACAATATTGAAACGACTCCATTGTGGACTCTCCTTTAGCAGGAAGATAAAAACTCGCAGACCAGAATTTTTCTAGTTCAAAATGTTTAGAAATCCAGAAAGCACCTATTCTGGAATGTCCTTAAAACAATAGATGGAAACGTCCAAGACGTTATAACCATATGCTTAAAACCACCTACTAGAATAGGAAAGTCGCAAAAAAATAAAGGTTTCATATCCTCTTAACATATTTCTTTTAACAGGCATACTAATCTATTTTCTGTTAAGAATTCATACTTCTGTCTCTTTCTCTCTAATTAAAACACAACAGAGAACGCAATCATGGGACGTCAACCTAAAGCTGTGTTTACATGACACCGTTTCAGTGCGTGACTTAGCAAAGAATACTGAGAGCAGGGTTCTAAAGTTACGCGTAACTCCGAATTTTTTACGTATATTACATTTTCTACATATTTTACGTGGATTACTGTAAACAACCTAGGTAATTTACTATTTCAATATGGCGCGAATGTTATAAACCCAACTGCATAAATGCTGTCCTTCCGCTTTGCAGACCTTTAGGAAGAGTCGTCGTTCTCGTACTATAATCTCATTAGTTCATGACATATGATTTAGTAAGTTAAATTTTAATATTTCCCACGGCAAGTGTTTTGGCCTACCGACTTTACTCACTTTAATGTTTTTTTATGGATATTTCACTATTATTTTCGATTAATTGTTAGGGTATACGGTGCTTGCTTCATAGAACACATGGAATGTAAATTACGTATAATACTAAACAAATAAATTACTAGATAATTTACATGCAATGAACTACGTATATTACCTCAAGTAGATTACGTTCCGAACCCTGACTGAGAGTGAGTGGGATAGTTTTTTTCTCTCTCTCTCTCTCTGTTTCTCCCATTTAGCACAAAATCATTCTGAACGTAAAAAATGTTTTGTTTAAAATTGAATAGTGAAAATATTAAAATTTGTAAGGAGTACTAATTGCTAGACTAATTATATTCGGTTTATTACCAACACCAGTGGAAAATCATGCATAATATTTAATTCTTATTGGCCACTATAAATGATATTGTTTATACAGTAATAGAATTCAATTAAACCCAGTGGGCACACTTGGTTAAATAACGTTCATAAAAACGTACTTTCTAGAACGTTTCTGGAACATTGTACAAAAAAACTTAACCTTATACGTATTTTTTTTTTTGCTCAGGGCATGTTTGGGAAAATCTGTTTACAGATCCCTCGGGGCCGAATCCGAGGGTATGTGGGGTTGGTAAACAAAAATATAAACAAAAATAAACCGGCGAACTACTACCGGCCCGAACCACTAAAATACCAGTAACCCTTATTTTTGGAGCCTTAATACACCCTCGGAACTGTCGGAAGACAGTTTTTACAGACTTTTTATCCCTCTTTCTCTAAACCTCCATTTTCTATACCCCATTATCTCCCTCTATCCCTTGACTAACTAAATATTTCACTTTTTACCTTCAAATAAATACGAATCTACACTTATCACTTTTTCTCTATCTCTTTCTTTCTTTGCACTAACTAAATCTTTTGGTTTCCATACTCGCAACTGAATAGTAACTCATACCCACGTCATTTTGAAATAACATTATTTAGAATAAAATTCTTCCATCTATAAATTTGTGTGAATCATTTGGAATTCATATTCAGTTTTAATAATCAATTCTATCACATTTTATAATTAACAGGAAAAAAACTCAAACCGCTCTGCTGGAAGAAGGGCAATAGAGACTCTAACTCTTTTAATATCTTTTCATACCTAATATATACAAAGGGATACAGATATCTTATCGTATTCTATCCCCTCTCTATTAACTAAAATATTTTAATCATTACAGATGCCTTAATCTCTTCTGATCTTGAATGTTTAAATTTTGTAATAACCATTATTTTATCCCATTCTATCCCTTCACTATATCCACGTCTTTAACTTTCTATTTCCACTAAAATGCAAATTCCCACGTGTCTATTATCTAGTCTATTCTTTATGTTTCTATACCCTTTCAATTTTGCTTTTATGTACATACATATATCTTAAAGACCAACAACAATCTCAATGGGATTCCCGAGGATTTTTACTCCCTCCTGAGTTTATACGTGCAGCGAATTCCCAACACTGACTGCAACTTGAATAAGGTTGAGAGATAAAGATTACCAATGGACGTCAACATTGGACGTCACTAGTGTAGTTCACAGTAAAGGAACCAAGTGTACCACTTTCTTGTAGTGTTCTGGATCTCCAGAACACTTGCGTTGCGTTCTCTCTCTCTCTCTCTCTCTCTCTCTTACAGTTTTTAAACTTTAGGAGTATATTAGTATATTGTAAGTGCACAGTAAACATAAATTTAAAATATTTACACACTTGCAATAGTTTTTTATACACTGTACACAGCC
Source organism: Ganaspis sp. Gsp50 (assembly GCA_011057455.1). Taxonomy (NCBI): domain Eukaryota; kingdom Metazoa; phylum Arthropoda; class Insecta; order Hymenoptera; family Figitidae; genus Ganaspis; species Ganaspis sp. Gsp50. The sequence goes on from WNHD01000912.1 coordinate 15,006, forward strand.
AGGTCAAAAGTAATAACAATTATTGTATTATTGTGGAGATAAATGAATTGTACATGCTTTTTAATGCACTAAGAGTAATAAAATTGAGAGGAAAAGTGCTATGGACAAAGGATTATAAATTGAAATGTTTGTAAAGTGAAAAGGTAATCGATAGAGGAGTTAAACGATCTGTTCGCTATTAAAAAATTGTTATATTATAAAAATGAAAAGCGTTTTTTTTCAAAATTGTACGTAATTACAGAAGCTTTTTGGGGTTCTTGAGATCTTGTGTAGCTAATTTTTTTTTAATTTCTACCACCACCCCAATTCTCCCCCTATGTAGCACACAGTGTTCAAAACAATAGCGCCGTGTTTTTCAAATCTAAATAGTAATGAATAGCTTAACCCCACACAAAACGGGCGAGCAACTTTCTTTATAAATTAGTCCCTTAATGTTTAGATTTTTTGGCTTAAGATACTCAGCTTTCGGTAGTATCTTATAGTGTCTCAACAGTGGATTGACATCGCATGTTGACATGATCATTCTGTCCTCGTCTTTCTTGTAGAATAATAAAGGACAGAATGATATGTCGACATGCGATGTCAATCCATTGTAGAGAGGCCATTCAGAAAAGTAATTTGTTATTAATCAATTGTTACTTATGGAGCTACCAATGTCAGTTAATATACATGAATATATGTGTGCAGGGTGTCCCGCTTAAAGGCAACCTTACTGATGAGGTGTAAATAGAATAGAAAAAGGAATAGAAGGAAAAACTCCTTTACCTCTTTTATCAAGTTTGGATAAGTTTCAAAAGTGGAGCGGTTCAAAGTTAACCAATCAGACTCCTGCCATTCCCTACAATGCGTAAACATAGTGGGTGAGTGAGACAGACTTATGGCAAATTCTGTAAGTTAGAAATTTTTTTGTGTTTTATAAGTAGACCACGGAATATAAAGTAATATAAGTATATAATTTTGATTTGCCGACTCATGGCATACTAATAAAATACAAAGGAAAGCGCAAGTGATGGTGTTCCACTCTCAGAGTACATATTTATACCTCTTGATATCGGTGGTCGACTGACAGAAATCTCATTGGAACAAAAGAGACATGCACACAGTCTGACTTTCTTGCTCTAATGTAATTTTTGTTCGTCGACGACCGTAAGCAAGAGGTGTAAATGTACCTTTTAGTTGAAATCCAATGCCTGCGTGTTTCTTTGCTGTTTATAACTAAAACATAAGATATAATAAAAAGAGACGAAACTGTATGTTTGTCATTGACGCACTTATGGCCTCGTGATAAAACGCAACGAAAACACAATGGCATGAGTGTGTCTCATTCTTGCATTTTCAACCCCTCAATAGGAGTTAGCTCAGTTTTGGATAAAAAGCTTGGACTTTGCGAACGCTGCGAACCATCACTGGTTCGAGGCCCCGTTGGTCTGGGATTTTTCTCCGACTCGTGAGATAACTCGAGCGGGAGGTTTGACGCCGAGGATCGGCGGTGTGCGCTGTGGATACATTATCCGGCGAGCACTTATGCCACTGCCACAAAAGTTGAAGAGATGATTGCCTTTTGCTCGCCCGGCGTCAATGAGACACATACATATCTGCCTATCACATTTACAGTAATTATTGTAATTTTTAAATGTGTATTATGTGTTAGGCTTTTGTGGGGCACAAGATAATTCAATTGAAAGAATATTCTGTTACATAATAGTATATTAAGCTACAAGAGAGATAAGTGTGCCTTTATTGTCGAGTAGCATGTTGTTACACGAGAGAAAATAAAGGCATATCTCTGGACTAGCTTACGATATTTTATGTAACAAAGGCATCTTACATTCTTAGGAATACTTTAAAATTCCCCAAAAACTCGAACAGATATTTGTTGTGTTTTCGCACAACATAACCTACACAAATTGTCAAAGTTGTAAGTTGGTGGGCGAATATGTTTTTTTTTCTAATATGTTTTATGGCCCCTGTGTCAACTATCATTTTTAAATATTATTCCATAGCAGTTTAAAAGCTATAGAAAAAACAATATAAAAATCCAAAACGTCATTGTGAGGAGGCGATAAGCAGCAACGAAGTAATCTAATAAATATGGATTACCACAACCTACTTGCGTGTTCTCAAATAGGCGTTAGTTTAAGAGGTAAGTAAAACAGTATATCTGCACATAAGTGTGTCATTGCGAACCACCGTAGGTGGCGTGGCAATCCATAAAAGAGTGGATTACTTCGCTCACGTATGTTCGCTCGCAATGACGAGCTACAAGTACACAACAGTCATTGCGAGGAGCTACTTTAGTAGCAACGAAGAATCTATGAGGATTAATCATTTTAGTCTCTCGATTTGCTTTTTAGATATGCCTGTTAATTCAATGTTCTCATTAATAGTATTATGTTTAAGTAGCATAGTTTTTGCTATAACTTTCATTGCTTCGGCTTTACCCTCTGCTCTACCTTTGGCTTCACCTCTAGCCTCTCCGATTTTGATGCCATCTTGTAGCCCGATTTGAATCCCTTCTTCTTTCCATACTTGGGCTTGTTTACTCCCAGGGTGTAATGGAGTATATTATAAAGAATTACCATCAAGAGAGGAATTATGGGACAAATATTACACGGCTGTGCCAAAACGACAGAAGCAATACGTTTTGCAATCCAAAAACTGGTAAAGCAATAAGGAAAAATGCATTCTTGAAGCGGTTCTACGAATGCATTTTAACCTTTTAACAATCAAGCGGCGAACCGTTTCTAGCCTGATTGTTTACATTATTATTTCAATTTTGAATTAACGAAGTTAATTCAAAATTGGGGTTTTAAAGGTCTCACCCTTTAGATACGATACTTGAAACAATTCCTCTATCCTTGATTATTCTTTATCTATTAAATCTGTTGGATAATTTTTTCTGCTCATTTTTTTATATTTCTTGCTAATAACACTTTATTTATTTTAGCATACCATAATTTTAGTTTGCGCACAAGCTCTAAAGTTAAGTATTATTAAGATTTGATAATATTATTCACTAAATTTTATTATTTTATTGTTATCATTAATAAGCAGTCTATTGATGGTAAAGAAAATGATAGGGTACCCTCAAAGACAAAGAAGAAGTTTTAAAAAAACAACAAAAAGAAACTATGTGTTTACTGTCGGTAGGAACATTCTTTGAATATTTTGATTTGATGATATATGTTCACATGGCGGTATTTCTTAATGAATTATTTTTTCCCAAAACTGATCCACACACTACTGCTTTGTGTTATGCAGCTACTTTTTGCTCAACTTACTTACTTACTTACTTAGACCATTAGGGGCTTTAATATTTGGATGGATAGGTTATAATGTAGGACGTAAGTCGACAATTATCATCACAACTATTAGTATGGATATATCATCATGTATTGTTATGGCTAATCTGCCTACTTACGCACAAATAGGAAGCTTAGCGACGTGGGTGGCGATCATTTGCCGGGCTGTTCAAGGTATATCTTCTATGGGCGAAATATTAGGGGTAGAACTTTATTTAACTGAAATGCTTCATCCACCTATACAATATGCAAGTGTTGGATTGATAGGGGTTTGTGCTATCCTAGGAACGTTAGCTGCTTTAGGAGTTGCCTCACTTGTTGCTTCTCATATTTTTTAACTGGCGTATGGCATTTTGGACAGGTGCAATAGTTGCCTTAATTGGTTCAGTAGCTCGCACAAAATTAAGAGCGACACCAGAATTTGCTGATGCAAAGCGTCGAATAAAAAAATTTTTTAAAGAAACTAATACAGATATAACTATTTTACAAAACTATCCTCTTTTGCAAGAAAAAGTTAATAAAAAAACAGCAATAGCTTTCTTTTTATTACAATGCGCCTTACCGGTATGTGTTTATTTTAATTACATATATATTGTGGTAATATTTTAAAAACTAACCTTGGTTATACATTGTCCGAAGTTATTTATCATCATCATTCTATTGTCTGTCTAATGGAGGTGTTAATCACATTAATATTATGTTATTTAAGTTTAGAAGTGTATCCACTAGTAATCATGAAAATTATACTGCTAATATTTTCTATTTTTATGATATTTTGTCCTTATTTATTGAATAATATTAATTCTCCTGGTCAGTTATTTTTCATTCAATTCTTTATAGTTTTATTTGGGAAATGCCTAAGTCCTGCTATTGCCATTTGTTTAAAAAGCTTCCCTATATTAAAACGTTTTACCTGTGCTAGCATTACATTTGCTGGCTCTCGTGCTTTAATGTATGTTATTAGCTCTTTTGGTTTTGTCTACCTTCTTGTAAACGTCTTGTAAAGGCGGTCTAGTAAATAGTGAGCAATACATATTATTCTATAGTGGCATAAGCAAAGGATAATATAGTATGAAAAATATCAAAAGCCCAATTATTACAGAAGCACAAAAGAGCCAAATCATTAGTGAATCATATAAGACAGGATGTGTTATATCACACCTTGCCAAACTTTTATGGCATTTCCGTTAAAACATTATACAGTTGGCGTAGTAGACAGAAGAGTGACAAAGGTAAAAAAGGCAGTATATAATAATTCAAATAATCAATTTGTTGAATTATCAGTACACCACAATGAGCATATAATATTAAATAAAGCAGAATTAGTATTTAATAATTTTTCTTTGTTACTTGAAGGCAACATTAAAAGTACAAAACTGCTGGAGATAATCAAAATACTGGAGCTACAATGTTAAATTTGTCTTCAGAGAGTAGGATATATCTTTGCACTGGTTGTACGGATATGCGTAAGGGTATTAACGGTTTATCAATATTGGCACAATCGATATTATTAAATCAGTTTCATAAGAGTATTTTATTTGTTTTTAGGGGTAAAAAAGCAGACAAGATAAAAATATTATGGTGGGATGGTCAAGGTTTTTGTTTGTATTATAAATGTCTTGATAGTGGTAAGTTCACATGGCCTAAGGTTGATGAGAAGCAATCTATTAGCATTACCAAGGCACAATTATTATCAATGTTAATAGAAGGTATAGATTGGCGTAATCCAAGATGGTCTAATAGACCTGAATATATTGGATAAATTCGCTTTAGTTTTATCATTCGCTTTAGTTTTATCAATGTAGTTTTAATTTCAAATATATACTTGATAATTTAGTCTATAAAGATTTACTATAATAATTAGTCATTTGTATACTGTTTTAGTAAGAAGTAGCTGGATTTGCTATTTATAAAAAATGGCTTCTGTAAAGTTAGTACTTGATTTGAGATATTGGAATATCATTTGTGATTAATAAAAATTTACTATCAGAAATAGAAGAGTTGCATCAAAGTGTTGCAACATTAAATCTTGATATAGAATCATTGATAATTAAAAATAAATTTCTTAATGCAGAAAATAGGCCATTAACTGAAGAAAATAATAGTTTAAAGGAACAACTGGCGTTATTAAAATGTAAACGATATGGTCAATCATCAGAAAAGTTAGAGAGACAAATACAGAATATTGAGCTAAGAATAGAGGAAAATGAGCTTATTTCATGTTTTAGAAGTAAGATGGATCATATTGCATCAAATCATGATCAAGTTACTGTAGATAATCATGGTAGTAACCAACAACCAAAACGTCAAAAGTTACCAGAGCATTTACCAAGAGAATATATATTATTAGAAGTTGATGATCAATGTACTTCTTGTGGTGGAACAAAATTTCGTAAAATAAGTGATGATATTTCAGAAACATTAGAATATGTTCCGTCATCATTTAAGGTTATAAGGCATATAAGACCACGCTGTGTTTGTACTAATTGTGAACTAATAGTACAAGCTTATAGTCCATCAAAAACTATTGATAAAGGTAAGGCGGGTGCTGGATTACTAGCACATTAATATTAATTCAGAAATATTGCAATCATTTACCACTATATCGTCAGTCACAAATTTATCAAAGAGAAGGTATTGAGCTTTCTAGAACCACTATGGCAAGTTGGGCTGGTCAATGTGCTAAATTACTAGAGCCAATAGCAGTAGCAATTCAACAATTTATATTTTCTGGTCAGCAAATACATGGTGATGATACACCAGTAAAAGTATTATCTCCTGGCGTTGTCAAAACAAAAATTGGTAGAATATGGACCTATGTATTAGATGGTAGAGGTTATGGTAACAAAGCTCCTATTGCAGTGTGTTATTTTTATAGTCCTGATCGGAAAGGAGTAAGGCCCTTAGAGCATCTTAAGAATTGCACTTTGCATGCTGATGCTTACTCTGGCTTACAACCAATTATATATTAATGATGAGCAATCAAGCAATTAGATAGAAGAGGCAGCATGTTGGGCTCATATGCGTCGTAAATTTTACGAAATAACAGTTGCAAATGATAAAGCAAATATAGCGATTGTCCTATTGGAGCAGATTGGTGAAATTTATAAGATTGAAAATCGAATTAGAGGTCTAGATCCTGATGTAAGAGTTAAGGAGCGACAGAAAGAATCTAGGCCACTGATTGAGAAATTATTTATAGGCTTCAGGAAAGCATATGAGCAACTGCCAAAAAAAAGCAGTACAGCAAAAGCTATTTTTTATGCTTTGAACAATCAGAAAGCTTTACTGAAATTTTTAGATAATGGCCAGATTGAAATTGATAACAATGCTGCAGAACGTGCTATGCGTTCAATCGCGATAGGACGAAAAAACTGGTTGTTTGCTGGCTCAGATAATGGTGGACATACTGCCGCGCTATTATCTATTCTATTATTGAAACCGCTAAATTAAATAATATCAATCCTTGGAAATATTTACAAAAAGTACTTGAGATCATTCAGAATTATAATTCTAAGAAAATCGTAGATTTATTACCATGGAATCTTAAACTGGAATAGTCACATTTTGTCTAGACCGCCTTTACAAGACGCTTACTTATTATGTCCATTTCATTCAGATAAATTAAACATTAGCAACCTCAGTTTTGGATTAGAATTTTAAAAGTCTAATCCAAAAACTGGTAAGACAATAAACGGAGAAATGCATTCTTAAAGCGGTTCTACGAATGCATTTTAACCTAATTTTTAGCTAATAATCTTATTTTTAATCTGAAAAAGTAAGATTATTAGCCATTTTTATTATTTTAACAATCAGGCAACGAACCGCTTCTAGCCTGATTGCTTACATTATTATTACAATTTTGGATTAACAAAGTTAATCCGAAATTGGGGTTTACGTGGTCTCGCAATGACATTTGGGTTGCATATTCTATATGATTTTTAAATTGCCACGGGGTTTATGCGTAAAGTGAGTTAGCTATATTCTAATTTTCTGGCAATAATATTTCTCTTTTACCAGTATGGTTAGCAGGGGAGATTACCCCATTTTGTTCCATTTTCTCAACAAGAGTAGCAGCTCTATTATAAACAATTCGTAAACATCCTTGTATGTAGCTAATTGATACTTTCCGTTCTAATTGTACTATTTGTACAGCTCTTTTATATAAAGTTTTATCACTAGTTGAATCATCCCCAAGGATTTCGGCATTTACTTCATCATCATCTAATTGTTGAGTCACTTCCAAAAAGATATTCAGGCACTCCTGTTGCTCTTAAATATTGGGTTACTTTCTCTACTTCTTTATAGTCAACAAACGGACCATGAACCCTGGTAATCTTTGACGAATTACCCATATAAAGCATATCTCCCATACCGAGTAATTGCTCAGAGCCTTGCTCACGAAGAATAGTTCTACTATCAATTTTAGAAGTTACTTTAAAACTGATACGACTTGGGAAATTAGCTTTAATTACCCCAGTGATAACATCAACAGAAGGTCTCGGAGTTGCCATGATAATATGAATACCTGCGGCTCTTGCCATTTGAGCTAGACGTTGTATAGATAATTCGATATCCTTGCCAGCTACCAACATTAAATCAGCCATTTCGTCAACAATTACAACAATGAATGGTAATTTTTCCACATTCATTTCAATCGTCTCGTAAATAGTCTGACCAGTTTCCGGATCAAATCCTGTCTGGATAGAACGCTCTAATATTTTACCGCTTGACGTAGTTTCCAGAATTTTAGCATTATAGCCTCCTATATTTCTTAACCCAATATTTGACATTGCTCTATAACGATTTTCCATTTCTTTTACTGCCGATTTAAGGGCTACCACTGCTTTACTTGGCTCGGTAACCACTGGAGTTAGCAGATGTGGTATGCCATCATAGGTTGATAGTTCAAGCATTTTGGGATCGATCATTATTGAACGGCATTCTTCTGGGGTTATAACGATAAAGTAGGGAAATTATCATCGCGTTAATTGCCACTGATTTTACAGAACCAGTCGTACCTGCAACTAACAAATGGGGCATTTTTGCGAAGTCTGCAATAAAAGGTTTGCCGGCTAGATCCTTACCTACAATCAATGGTAGCATAATGCTACTATCTTGATATTCCGGTGTTTCAATCAATTCTCTTAGACAAAAGAATGCTCGTTGTTTATTTGGTAACTCAATACCTAAAACGTTTCTACCAGGTATTACAGCCATTCTAGTTGATATCGCAGATAAAGATCTAGCAGTATCGTCTGATAAACCTATAATCCTAGAAGATTTAGTCCCAGCGGCTGGCTCAAATTCATATCACGTAACAAACGGGACCTTGGCTAATATTAATGACCTGACCTTTAACACCAAAATCATTAAGGACAGTTAGCAGTGTTTGTGCATTATTTTGTAGTTCTCATGAAGTTTCCACTTTTATATTTTGCCTGTCAGCTTGTTTTAATAATTCGATAGGGGGCAGGTCTGATAATTGGTCATTTTCTTTTATTAATGAAGATGGTTTCCTTAAAGAATATGAGATTGTAGGTCATTATTTTCTCCTGGATATCCATTTATTTTGTCAACATGTGAAGCTTCTTCTTGATTAATAAAAGAAGCCTTTTTTATTAGAACTGGGTTGATATTTGTTGATATTGTAAATGGAATAAGTTTTTTATAAGGTATTAGTTGGAATAATTTAATTATGCTATTCCAGATAAAGATGACATTTTTATTTCTGCCAATAAAAATAATAAAATAAATGTAATAATAATTAAAGCGTAATCGGCTCTAGCATCTAATTGTTTGATTAATGGATAAATAATAGTACCAACTGTTCCGCCGGCACCTGCTGGTAAATAATCAATTTTTATCTTAGTGCAAACTATCGATAATGATATAATTGATAGCAGCAGCAGCAGCAGCAGCACTATTATCCTGATAGTAACCGATTTTTTT